>WITN01000510.1:0-63900 GCA_015025155.1 Lactarius quietus
GATGCGGGGCGTGAAACAATAGATAAAAGGTGAGGGCGGGTCCTCACTGAATCGTCAAAGTGGTAACCCTTGGTACACCGTGTAGACGTTTTGTTCAAAAAACCAAGGTAACTGTACGTGGTTACCACTCTCCCATCCAAGAAGTCGTGAACCTCAAGGATGACAAGTGTATATATGTACACTTGACGAATGGGGTCATTCAGCGAGCTGAATGTGTTCTTGATACCGTCCCTGAAACAATACTTAATAGAGCCCAGGGGAAGGTCTTCGCTTGGGAGGTCGAGGACTGCCTTGCAGCAGACGTAGATTGGTTGGATGCCAAGGGCGATGGCAATGTCTTGGTGGCGGGGGTAGATGGTCAAGAAATGGGGGGACGTGAAACGAAAGGGGATGACACCAGTAAAAACAGGGGGTGAGTCACACAGGGCCTCAGCTGTGCGATGGTGTGGATGGAGAACCGGTGGAACTCCGAAATCTGCTGCCACTCCTCTCCTCGAGGGGTGTGGACGGTGAGGAACTGGTGGGGGTGCTCTCCTCTAACTTGGAGGCAGGACGGGGGGCGGTTGACGGGGGCAGGGGGAACGTTCTCTTGGCTCTCTTCTACCGGTGCAGGGGATGCACGCTGTTCCGAGTAGAAGGCTACATGAAGCTCTGCAGCTTCGTAGTCGATGGGGGAGTCTGGGGTCGGTGGACGAGGGGGCGTCAAGGGGTGGAGGGCCGGGGTTGGGATACGGAAGACGGGGGACGAGGCTGGACAAGGGATTGGTGACACCAACCTTACTGAGGGAGGTGTCCGGGGTAACGGGGCCGGGGACGGGTAACGAAGCTAGGGGGTAGGAGTCCGAGCTACTGGCAGGGAGAGGGCAGGGGAACCTTGGGGAGAGGCTATTCGCTCAACGCTGAGAGGAATTGCTGGTGGTGATGACAGGAAATATGGGGGAAGTGGGTGGTTCTGTCCTAAGGGGGACAATGGGAGACGAGGGGGTGATGATGGGGTCAAGGGAACACTTGGAAGACGACGAGGACGACAAGGGGGGGAATAATCAATGTTGTGGTATGAACTGGAATCAGCGTCCCACGCTCCAAACTCGGAGTAATCGTAGTCAGACACTGAGAAGGTTCGTGGTTAGCAAGTTAAGACTGTCCAAGTGTGATGAGTGTCTCACTGTTTAATCGCAACAGCGAGACCAAGGATCACGAGGAACAGGGTGGCTAACGTCGAACCAACAAGGAGGTAGAACAAGGACAGGGAACAATGGACCACGAGTAACAAGACAAGGATGAGGAACAACCCAATGGTGGGAAGCTGCTCAGAAGACAGGAATGTACAAGTGGGGATGTCGCAAGTGGACAGTCTGAGGGACTGTCTGTTACATTGCTCCAGCTTATATACCTGAATACATGGTCTGTGCGTACTTTAGGGGAGGCCCAACTCCAATCCATGGGTGGGCCCATGGAATACTCTAGAAACATTCTAAAGATAGCATGGAATGTGCTGGAAGGTTTCTAAGTATATCGTCCAATAGCATTAATCCCTGACAAGCTCCGCTCATCAGGTGATTGATCAACAATCTTCGTTTACCGATCAACGGACTTTGCTTATCAATCAACGATCTTTGTTGATTGATCAACAAACAAGTCATGTGAGGTCATCTGACCTTTCGCTTGGTAAGTCCCGGTTCCGGACCGGGTCTTTCTTGAATAGGAAGGAAAGGATTATCCAATCCTTTCACGCACGTCATCTTGGTTAGTTCCACTAGACCAATACTTCGTATTCCTGGGTTTGTGTGCGTGTTCCCTTGCGCACTCCTGAGTTTCCCGGGTAAGTCACAGACCAAGGTATAGGTTCGTGACAGCGGCACAATTACCATTGGCGGAGTTTACTCACAATAATACAATAAGCAGTACCACTAAGCAAACTCCATTCTTCGTACTAATGGGATATCACCCAAGAAGCAAATGGGCGCTAGGTACAATCAGCTTGCCCAGTGTATCAAGCAGACTAGAACAATTAAAAGAAGCTCGACGGAGCACACAGGAAAGCATGATAAAGGCCCAACAATCATGGGTCAAACACCGAGATACGCCCAGATACACCATTGGAGACCAAGTGTGGCTAGACGGGCGCAACCTGCGAACCAATCAACCTACCGCCAAACTTGCGCCTAGGAGACAGGGGCCATTCGAAATAGTGCAGGTGATGTCCCCTGTGAATTATTGGCTCAAGTTACCTCCGCAATGGAAGATATATGACGTATTCCATACAGATTTGCTCACACCTTACAAAGAAACACACATGCACGGCGCAAACTATGTGCGCCCACCCCCTGAATTAGTTGAGGGTGTAGAAGAGTATGAAGTCGAGAAGGTACTGGACTCCAGAAGATACGGTTGAGGGTGCAAACTCCAGTACCTCATCAAATGGAAAGGGTACACGGATTCGGAAAACCAGTGGGTCCCGTGGTGTAACGTCCCAGGTCATAGTAAGTATCTGACCTAAGCCGATAACTCAAGGGACATGGCATAACGGACTATTACTGTACGCTTACTGATACGCTGACTGAGTAGTGGCTGATTACTGTACGATGACTGATGGGTTAGTAGTACGATTACTGATCAGACGTGGACGATTATGAAGCATGACGAGGTGGTAGTAGTAGTGGCGGTCTCGCTGACGAAGGCGGACTGCAGTATGGTACTATATAAGGTAGCTATCGACTGTTGTGGTCGATAGCTCGGATTTCTTGTACACTTCTCATATCGAATCCAGAACGGCTCCCTCTTCTCTTTGTCCTTTCGGGCCGCGTTATCATAAAGCAAGACTCCGCCTTCGCGCGTTGAGACGACACTCTGCCATAGTGCTAGAGTTAACGAGTTGCTAAGTCACCGCGTTCACATCACGTTGCCTAAGTCAGGCTCATGTGCAACCCGCACGTAACATTAAATCCAAGCTCTACTAAAACTCATCGAACGCCGTGGCGACTCTCAATACCAAGAACGGCTGGGACTTCGTACCCTATCGCATTGACTCAAGAGAACGAGACGCACCTACTCGATATATTGTAGGACGAGTAAGGTGGCGACACGTGCCAGACACCAGAAGAACCGAAGAAAACAATACTGGATACTACGCAGAAGCAGCTACCTCACAAAGGTACCATCCCGTCGTATTCAACAAAGAACGCTGTTGCTGGGTCGAGCTCAGGTGGAGCAACACCAACAGCTACTTTGAAGCAACACGACCAGCAGCAGACGACCTACACATAAACATACCATTCGTCAACGCACGACCAGTTGATCAACAAGGACCTATAGACGGTCAGGAAGAAGAGAACCTCGATTCGGAACCACCAAGGACCGAATTTCGACTACGAACAGAAATGCGGGTGGAATCAAGCCACACTAGCGAACGATCGCCAACCCCACGAAGTGAAGAAGCAGAACCCGAAGAAATTGCAGTACAGTCACCAGAAGTAGATGCACTAGCTACGCAAACAGCTGAGTTACATATTCCCGAACCAATCAGAGGAATACCATTCAGCTACATGACTACCCGAACAGAAGTATCGCCACCCCGACTTGTCATCAACGAACAGACAGGTCACGTACAACAACTACAACCAGAAGACATGGAAGCCATCAACCGAGCCATGGGACCGGATGTCCCCGACGCACCAAGCATCCCTGAAGGAACCGAGATGTTCTACGAGTTCCGACTCAATAGGAACAGGGTACCGTCACCAGATAACCGACCTTTTCCCCCGTTGAGAAGGCCGCCAGGAGGAGGACCACCAGGAGGAGGACTACCAGGAGGAGGACCACCAGGAGGAGGACCACCAGGAGGAGGAACATCAGGAGGAGGACCACCAGGAGGAGGACCGCCAGCAGGAGGAATACAACAAGCGCCTCAAGGAGGGAACGATAAATTCATCGGTAACCCACCACCAACGTTTACAGGAAACAGGGGACAAGCAGAGTCCTTCATTCTCCAATGGGAAGTCTACGCAGGAGTCAACGTGAATCATTCCGCGATGATCAACAAATACCAAAAAGCGATGCTGTTCCTCACATATATCCAAGGGAACGCGGTCAACCAATGGGTAATGTCCGCGAGCAGGTGGCTTGTTAACGAAGTCGCTACAGGAACCAGCCAATTCAACAACAGGTTGTGGGAGAATCTGTTACAAGCCTTCCAACGACAATTCGGAGACGTTCTTAGCAAAGAACGAGCACAAGCCCAGCTCAATGCTGGCATACACATGAAGGATGGAAAAATCGACGATTATATTGCCACATTCGAACAACTCGTCCGACACGCGGGGTACAACATCAACGCCGAGCAAACGCTCAAATATTTCACAAAAGGATTACCGCGCGCGTTGTACGAAACAATGTATCAACACGACGACCCCCGCAATTATGAAGAATGGAGAGAATCCGCCTTAAAGAGGCAGCAGAAGTGGATTCACATGCAGATGGTCAGAGGCAACCTCGATGCCTTCAAAGTAGGACGAACTCCAGGAGGAGCACTAGCTAAGTTGCTCGCACCACTCCAAAATGACGACCGAATGGACACATCCGCAGACCGTGTACGAGGACGGCTGGCAGGAGCCGAGGAGATTATAGCAAACCACCCCAGGAACACCAGGCCACCACAGCCACCGTTCCCACCACGAGGAGGGTTCATCCAGAGACAATTCATATGAGACCACAGTCAAACGCAGTGTTATAACTGCCAAAAGATGGGTCATATCAGTCGCGACTGTAGACAGCCGAGGAGGCGCCGCGACATGCAAGTACTGTAACGTCCCGGGTCATAGTAAGTATCTGACCTAAACCAATAACTCAGGGGGCATGACACAACGGACTATTACTGTACGATGACTGATGATATGACGAGGTGATGACTGATTACTGTATGATGACTGATGGGTTTGTGATAGGATTACTGATCATACGTGGACGATTACACAGCAGAGGATGAGTAGTAGTAGTAGTGACGGTCTTACTTACAAAGACGAACTACTATACGGTACTATATAAGGAAGCTATCGACTGTTGTGGTCGATAGCTTGGATTTCTTGTAACTCTCTCAACTTGTTATCCAAAAGCCAAGTTTCTCTCTCTCTCTCTCGTCCTTCGGGACCGCGTATCAGACAATCAAGGAATCAACTACGCCTTCGCGTGTTGAGACGTAACTCAGCCTTCGTGCTCGAGTAAGATTACTGCTGAGTCACCACGTTCGCTCTACGTTGCCTAAGTCAGGCTCACGTGCAACTCGCATGTAACATTAAATCCAAGCTCTACTAAAATCGAACGCCGTGGCAACTCTCAACACTAAAGACGGCTGGGACTTCGTGCCCTATCGCATCGACTCAAGAGAACGAGACGCACCCACCCGATACCTCATAGGCCGAGTAAGGTGGCGACACGTACCAGACACCAGAAGATCCGAGGAAAACAACACAGGATATTACGCGGAGGCAGCTACAGCACAACGATTTCACCCCGTAGTGTTCAACAAAGAGCGCTGTTGCTGGGTCGAACTCAGGTGGAGCAACACCAACAACTATTTCGAAGCAACACGACCAGCCGCCGACGATCTACACATCAACATACCATTGGTCAACGCACAACCAATTAACCAACAAGGATCAATAGACGGCCAAGGAGAGCAAAACCTTGATACAGAACCACCTAGGGCCGAATTTCAAATACGAACAACTACTCCCGCTCCGTCAAGTCATACTAGCGAACGATCGCCAACCCCATGAAGTGAAGCTGCTGAAGCTGAACCCGAAGAAATCGCAGTACAGTCGCCAGAAATAGATGCACTAGTCGCGCAAACAGCTGAGTTGCATATTCCCGAACCAATTAGAGGAATACCATTCAGCTACATGACGACCCGAACAGAAGTATCACCACCCCGACTCGTTATCAACGAGCAAACGGGTCACGTCCAACAAATAGAAGCAGAAGACATGGAAGCCGCCAACCGAGCCATGGGACCGGATGTCCCTGACGCCCCAAGCATCCCTGAAGAGAC
Organism: Lactarius quietus; assembly: GCA_015025155.1. NCBI lineage: Eukaryota > Fungi > Basidiomycota > Agaricomycetes > Russulales > Russulaceae > Lactarius > Lactarius quietus. Next base: position 6,047 of record WITN01000510.1, read on the forward strand.
TAACATGTTCTACGAATTCAGACTTAACCGCAACAGAGTACCCTCGCCGGATAATAGACCATTCCCACCATTACGACCGCAAGGCGGAGGACCGCCAGGAGGAGGACCACCAGGAGGAGGACCACCAGGAGGAGGACCGCCAGGAGGAGGACCGCCAGGAGGAGGACCACCCCTGGCAGGACCTGCGGTAGCCCACAACGCACACCAGGGAGGCAACGATAAATTTATCGGTAACCCACCACCTACATTTACAGGACAAAGGTCACAAGCCGAGGCCTTTATCCTCCAATGGGAAGTCTACGCGGGAGTCAACGCGAACCACTCAGCAATGCTGAACAAATACCAAAAAGCTATGTTATTCCTAACATACATTCAGGGAAACGCGGTTAACCAATGGGTCATGTCCGCAAGTCAATGGCTTGTAAATGAAGTAGCCACAGGAACCAATCAATTCGACAACAGGCTATGGGAAAACCTGCTCAACGCCTTTCAAAGGCAATTCGGCGACGTTCTTAGCAAGGAACGAGCACAAGCACAACTAGATGCCGGAATACACATGAAGGATGGAAAAATTGATGACTACATCGCCCTATACGAACAACTCGTTCGACACGCAGGGTACAATATCAACGCCGAACAAACAATCAAATACTTCACAAGAGGACTACCAAGAGCGTTGTACGAAACCATGTACCAACACGACGATCCTCGAAACTATGAAGAATGGAGGGAATCCGCCCTAAAGAGGCAGCAAAAATGGATTCACATGCAAACAGTTAGGGGACACCTTGACGCCTTCAAACCAGGACGAACGACAGGAGGAGCACTAGCTAAGTTGCTTGCACCACTTCAGAATGATGACCGAATGGACACATCAGCAGACCGTGTACGAGGGCGACTGGCGGGAGCCGAGGAGATCATAGCAAACCACCCCAGGAACACTAAACCACCGTTCCCACCACGAGGGGGATTCATCCAAAGACAATTCAAACGAGACCACAGCCAAACGCAGTGTTACAACTGCCAGAAGATGGGTCATATCAGTCGTGACTGCAGGCAACCCAGGAGACGCCGCGACACACAAGTACGTACTACAGAAGCCGCGCCAACTAAAGAAGAAAAGGCAGCGGAATGGCTGCGAGGAGTAGCAGGAGATGACGAGGAAGTTAAAGACCTGGTCCTACAACAATTGATGGGACAGGATTTTGGAAACGCCTGAACCCGGCGGCCTGGGTAAGGGCAATACGTTGTAACTCTGTGTACATTATGCGCTACCGTTCTATGAGAGTACCAGTGTCTATTCGTGCAAGTTACAACATGGCCGACATCAAAGCATTAGTGGACTCAGGAGCCACTGATAACTTCATCCATCCACAATTCGTCAAAAGGATGGGATTGGGCAACGGGCACTAGATAAGCCCAAAAACATCTACAATATCGATGATACCACTAATAAAGCGGGACAGATCACACACTATCTTATGCTTAACGTGGAAACGGGAGGAACTCAAAGAGAAATGCGCTTCCTTATTACTGACATAGGAAAGAAGACATACTGTTGGGATATCCATGGCTCGCAACCTACGAGCCAAGGTTCAGCTGGCGCCACGCCACTATTGACGAGAAACAGCTCCCTATAGTACTACGAACGATCAATCCAAACGACAAAAAAGCAGTACTAGCAAGGTTGCTCAACGAGGAAGCAGACGACGAGAAAGTGTCACGAATGTTCACGACGGAAACGAAGGAACAAATAGTGACAACACTAAACAAACAAGTATATGGACGATGATCGGCAGTTGAACTGGCGATTGAAGCGAAACAATACACCAAGGAGGTCCATATACCAAAAGAATACCAAAAATTCGCGAAGGTATTTAATGAAGACGAGGCAAAAAGGTTCCCACCAAAACGAAGTTGCGATCACGCAATCGAATTCAAGAAGGGGGCCCCCGACGTAATCGACTGCAAAGTATACCCAATGACAAGGGTAGAAGACGCAGCGCTGGACGAATTCATCGACGAACAAGTAGAGAAGGGATATATTCGTCCCTCAAAGTCCCCGTACGCGTCATCATTCTTCTTCATTAAAAAGAAGGATGGAAAGCTACGACCTGTACAGGACTATCGAAAAATCAACGAATGGACAATACGAAATCAGTACCCGCTTCCCCTCATTGATGACCTAATCAGGGATCTCGGAGGAGCGCAAATATTCAGTAAGCTAGATGTCCGACAAGGATACAATAACATTCGAATCAAGGAAGGGGACGAACACAAGGCCGCGTTCAAAACACGTCGCGGACTCTTTGAACCAACGGTCATGTATTTTGGGCTGTGTAACTCGCCGGCCACATTTCAAAGCTTCATGAATAACATCTACCAACCCACGATAGCAAAACATGACGCATTCGGGACGAAAATCAGGGTCTATATGGACGACATTGCCATAGCGACCAAACGACAACCACAATCACTCAAAAGACACCAAGAAGCGGTCTGCGACGTACTCGCAGTAGCACAGCAACATGACCTTTTCTTCAAACCCGAGAAATGCGTCTTCAACGCTCCCAGTATTGATTACCTGGGGGTAATCCTTGAAGAGGGGGTAACACGTATGGACCCCGTAAAAATTTCGGGCGTTCGCGACTGGCAATCGCCAACATCAGTAAAAGACGTACGATCATTTCTTGGTTTTTGCAACTTTTATCGGCAGTTCATCAGAGGCTTCGCCACCATTGCCAAACCACTAAATGAACTAACACGTAAAGACGAGCCATGGCAGTGGAGCACAAGACATCAAAAGGCGTTCGAAACACTCAAGCAGCGGGTAACAACAGAACCCATTCTCGCACATGCCGACCAGACGCAACAATTCGACCTAGAAGTAGATGCGTCAGGATTTGCAGTTGGAGCAGTACTCCTCCAGAAAAAGACAGACGGAAAACGACATCCTGTGGGATACTACTCGGCGACGCTCAATGCAGCAGAACGAAACTACGACATCTATAATCTCGAACTGCTGGCCATTGTAAAAGCGTTGAGGAACTGGAGACACCTATTAGCTGGAGCTCCACACAAAGTACGCATATTTTCAGATCATCTCAACCTTCGATACTGGCGAGACCCGCAGAAGATCAGTCACCAAATCGCAAGAGAAGTACTGGAACTAGCGGAATACAACTTCGAGATACACCATGTCAAAGGAACAGCCAACGGAAGGGCCGATGCTCTATCTCGAAGACCCGACTATGATCAAGGAGAAAAAGACAACGAGAATGTCGTCGTACTACCAAACAAAGTATTTGTACGAACGGTAAACACACAACAAGACGAACAGAGAATACGCAAATGGGTCGATCCTCACAAACTGACAAAAGCGGAAGGACTCTGGTGGTACCAAGGACAAAGGCTCGTCGTAACAGGAACAGTGGAGGAAATTAGAGAAGTAATTTCAGCACATCACGATCCCCCCGTTCACGGCCATCCAGGAATAAACCGAACAACACAACTAGTAGAGCGCCACTACTGGTGGCCCGCGATGAAGCGAGACATTGCCGAGTACGTCAAAGGATGCGCCGAATGTCAGCGGTGCAAGGTCAACACACAAAGGACGAAAGCACCGTTGCAACCCATATTCCCGAAACTGGAAGCGATGCCATTCGAGGTGGTAGCGCTAGACTTCATCACCAAACTCCCAGTATCAAGGGGATACGATTCGATACTAACAGTCACTGATCACGACTGTTCAAAGGCGTCCATATTCATACCGTGCAAAGAAGAAATCTCAGGAGAGGAAACCGCGACAATCTACGCAAAGCACGTTGTATCGCGGTTTGGACTACTGTAACGTTTCTACCAAACGTTGTTCCGACTTGGAACTCTTGATGGCCTTGAATCAAATAACAGACCGACGGCAGTTGAATAACAATGGTCGAACACGAAAGACGAACCAAAGACAATGGCTTCGCCTTATACTGGAGGAATACAACAGGGATCTTCAAGAGATGAGAGGACAGACCACACAAGGATCAACAAGATGAGAGGAACAGGCACTAATAGCCAACACTTCTATTGACTGAGGTAGATCTCAAGGTAAAACTCAAGGTAGACTCAAGACAACGAAGATAAGGTCTCGTCTATCAAGACAGAGCACCTTATATACACTACAGGGCTGACTCCTAATCTGAGTCCCAAATAATAACAGGTATCGTACCATATCGTATCGTCCAATCAGCTATCAGGGATAAACGACCCAAGCATATCAACCAATCAATGAACAGGGATAAACCCATACAGTACATGAGGCAGAAGGCCCCACCATGAGTCAGAGATAACACTATGTGACTCACTATCGTCCAATCATCGTCTGGCGCAACATCAGCGCATGATAAGTACAGCCATCAGGCAACATCAGAATGTTCCAATCAGAAAGAACCTAAACAGGACAGAGCCTAACCGTGTTGGGAATCCCGCATCCAACTATACCCTCTCAGGAATTATATCTCGACCTGAGGTAACCGCTGTTCCCCCGTGACTTATCCTTTAGACCAGATCCTGTGGTCTGGGGGTTGCTGATCACATGACTAATCACGTGACTCAGACTTACACAGTCCTAAACGAACGACATCGCCAGTGTTGTTGTCCACAATGAAATGATCTTCAGTACTCAACATTCGCGCGACCTCATATGTCTCATCTGCATCCATTTGCAGCGTATCTTCATCTTCTTCTTCAATGAACCGCACTTCAGGGGGGTCTTCAGCCTTCACAGGCAATGCGAATCGTACTTTCATCAGCTTGGTGACACCACTGGCCATGACACGTGATCCGCACGTGACAACTACCATCAAAATTTATTAGCGACAGAGACCCCCAGTTTGCATCAAAGTTCACAAGAGAGCTATGCCGAATCCTGGGGATACAGCAAAACATATCAACGGCCTATCACCCACGAACAGATGGACAATCAGAACGAACCAACCAATGGTTGGAACAGTATCTCAGATCATGGACTAACGAGCGACAAAACAATTGGGCTGACTATCTAGCGCTCGCGGAGTTCGCACACAACAACTGGACTAACGAGTCCACACGAGAAATGCCATTCAGATTACTGATGGGTTACCACCCGCTTACCAACTGGACAGATAAGAAGTCACCAATACCGCGAGTTGAAAAGTGGCTAGAACAATTAAAGGAGATAAGGAGTCAGGCGCAGGATCACATGCGACGCGCGCAACAGTCATGGATCAAGCATCGTGACACCCCCAAATATCAAATAGGGGACAAGGTCTGGCTCGAGGGACGTCACCTTCGAACCAAACAACCAACCACGAAGCTTGCGCCCAGACGACACGGGCCATTCCAGATTGTTCAGGTGATGTCTCCCGTCAACTATCGACTCGAACTTCCCACGCAGTGGAGCATCCATGATGTCTTCCACACAGATCTCCTTACCCCTTACAAAGAAACAATGACTCACGGCGCAAACTATCAGCGCCCACCACCAGAACTAGTAGGAGACGTGGAAGAATACGAGGTTGAAAGAGTACTAGACTCACGAAGACATGGACGGGGGCGTAAGCTCCAGTATCTCATCAAATGGAAGGGCTATCCCGACTCGGACAACCAGTGGGTCCCGTGGAACGATGTCCAGGCGGAGGAAGAGATAAGGAAGTTCAAACAGTTCAATCCAGAAGCTGAGACTCACATAAAAGCAGCGACGATTGAACGAACAAGGACATCGACCCCCATTCCAATGGCACATGTCCCACTCACTCTCATCTCCATTGACTTCCCTCCCGTCGAGGAGCTCGTCACCTACGACACCACCAATAATGTGGACGACCCATTCTGCTCCGCCATCGAGCAGGTCCGAGCGGTCGCCGAGCACGACAGAGACGAACGAGAACAACAAGAACGAGACCTGGCCGAGGCTCGCCGGCGATTCCCCACACCCGCAAGCGGAAGAGTGGAGGAAGATGCGGAGGGACTACGGGCTGCTGAAGGAGGTGATGACCTCATGGCGGCTGGACCAAGTGACGAAGATGACGCCGAAGGAGAGACGGATGAGGATACAACGGCTGATGAGGCAAGTATCCTCCAGCCCTCCACCGCCTTTACATCCACCACCGCTGTCGATCGCTACGACAGTGACGAGTCTTCCGACGGCTCCTACCACGACGCCCACGTCATCTGCACAAGATGCGACAACCCCCAAAGTTATTGTCACTGCGCCCCTATGCGCATTCCCCCTCGAACCACCCACGAAGAAGAGGAAGATGACATTACCGACGAAGCCATGGATGACGAAGGACGAGCACCGCCGGTTGCTGTCATCTATGGACTGACTGCGGAGGAAGGATACGCCATGTGAGGACTCCCATCCTACGTGGAGGCTCGCGATTCCTCACCCATCCACACACGCCAAGCGGATGCGCCGAGGCGCCCTGTCTGTCCCGTATCGCCTACCCCCTACAGGTTCATCCTCAACAACGGGATGAACTGGGTACCCATGGTGATTGAGCACGAGGGTCGACGCATCCCCGCCAGGTATGTGCGGGTCAGAATGCTCGACAACCCAGAGGCCTTTGGAACCATGGGGAGGGGTCAACCCATATACCGCGGAGACATACATGCCGAGCCATGTCGAGACATGGGGCCCGCAGCTGAGTACACTTGCGAAGAACTGCTGTACCTTCGCGCTGACTTCCGGGGACGGCACCAGGTAGACGAAGCCCTTGCTAGGTTAGGGGACATTTCCCTTACCACCAAAGTGAGGCGCTACCGCGCGTCCCAGGATGTCATCAAAGAGCTGGAGATAGCGATCAAAAAGCTCGAAGACGATATCTTCGTGCACGTTGATTGCTCGCGCCACTTGGCGAAGCGACTGGGTAGGGCACACGCACTGCAGAGGATACGAGATGAACACGAGACGGATGTGGGGCTCACCACAGTGCCCAATTGGGTAGTGGAGCGAGGGCGCTCACCCTAGTGAAGGGGGTGATGTAACGTCCCGGGTCATAGTAAGTATCTGACCTAAACCAATAACTCAGGGGGCATGACACAACGGACTATTACTGTACGATGACTGATGATATGACGAGGTGATGACTGATTACTGTATGATGACTGATGGGTTTGTGATAGGATTACTGATCATACGTGGACGATTACACAGCAGAGGATGAGTAGTAGTAGTAGTGACGGTCTTACTTACAAAGACGAACTACTATACGGTACTATATAAGGAAGCTATCGACTGTTGTGGTCGATAGCTTGGATTTCTTGTAACTCTCTCAACTTGTTATCCAAAAGCCGAGTTTCTCTCTCTCTCTCTCGTCCTTCGGGACCGCGTATCAGACAATCAAGGAATCAACTCCGCCTTCGCGCGTTGAGACGTAACTCAGCCTTCGTGCTCGAGTAAGATTACTGCTGAGTCACCGCGTTCACTCTACGTTGCCTAAGTCAGGCTCACGTGCAACTCGCACGTAACAAGTACGAACCACTGAAACCACGCCAACTAAAGAAGAAAAGGCAGCGGAATGGCTACGAGGAGTAGCAGGAGATGACGAAGAGGTCAAAGACCTAGTCCTGCAACAGCTGATGGGACAGGATTTTGGAAACGCCTAAACCCGGCGGCCTGGGTGAGGGCAATACGTTGTAACTCTGTGTACATTATGCGCTACCGATCTATGAGAGTACCAGTGTCTATTCGCGCAAGTTACAACATGGCCGATATCAGAGCATTAGTGGACTCAGGAGCCACTGATAACTTCATCCATCCACAATTCGTCAAAAGGATGGGTTTGGGACAACGGGCACTAGATAAGCCCAAAAACATTTACAACATCGATGATACCACTAATAAAGCGGGACAGATCACACACTATCTCACGCTCAACGTGGAAACAGGAAGAGTTCAGAAAGAAATGCGCTTCCTCATCACCGACATAGGAAAAGAAGACGTCCTACTAGGATATCCATGGCTTGCAACCTACGAACCAAGGTTCAGCTGGCGCCATGCCACCATCGACGACAAACAGCTCCCCATAGTACTACGATCGATCAATCCAAACGATAAAAGAGCGGTACTAGCAAGGTTGCTCAAAGAGGAAGACAACGACAAGAAAGTGTCACGAATGTTCACCACAGAAAAAGAACAAATCGTGACGGAACTAAAGGAACAGGTACACGGACGACGATCAGCGGTCGAACTCGCGATCGAAGCCAAGCAATACGTGAAGGAAGTTCACATACCAAAAGAATACCAAAAATTCGCAAAGGTATTCAGTGAAGACGAAGCGAAGAGATTCCCCCCAAAACGAAGCTGTGACCACACCATCAAATTTAAGAAAGGGGTCCCCGATGTGATAGACTGCAAAATATATCCGATGACGAGGACGGAAGACGCAGCGCTAGACGAGTTCATCGACGAACAAGTAGAAAAAGGGTACATCCGCCCCTCAAAATCCCCGTACGCGTCATCCTTTTTCTTCATTAAAAAGAAGGACAGAAACCTATGACCCGTACAGGACTACCGAAAAATCAATGAATGGACAATACGGAACCAATACCCGCTCCCACTTATCGACGACCTAATCAGGGACCTTGGAGGAGCGCAAATATTTAGCAAGCTAGACGTCTGACAAGGATACAACAACATTCGAATCAAAGAAGGAGACGAACACAAAGCCGCGTTTAAAACACGCCGCGGACTCTTTGAACCAACAGTCATGTACTTTGGCCTGTGCAACTCGCCGGCTACATTCCAAAGTTTCATGAACAACATCTACCAACCGACAATAGCAAAACACGAGGCAATAGGAACGAAAATCAGGGTCTACATGGACGACATTGCCATAGCAACCAAACGACAACCACTATCACTCAAAAGACACCAGGAAGCGGTCTGCGACGTACTCGCAGTAGCGCAGCAACATGACCTCTTCTTCAAACCCGAGAAATGTGTCTTTAACGCTCCCAGTATCGATTACCTGGGGGTAATCCTTGAAGAGGGGGTAACACGTATGGACCCCGTCAAAATTTCGGGCGTTCGCGACTGGCAATCACCAACATCAGTAAAAGACGTACGATCATTCCTCGGTTTCTGTAACTTCTACCAGCAGTTCATCAGAGGCTTCGCTGCCATTGCTAAACCACTAAACGAACTAACACGCAAAGATGAACCATGGCAGTGGAACACGAGACATCAACAAGCGTTCGAAACACTCAAGAAGCGAGTAACGACAGAACCCATCCTCGCACACGCCGATCAAACACAATAGTTCGATCTGGAGGTAGATGCATCAGGATTCGTGGTCGGAGCGGTACTGCTCCAAAAGAAGGCGGACGGAAAACGACACCCGGTTGGATATTACTCGGCGACGCTCAACGCAGCAGAACGAAACTATGACATCTACAACCTCGAACTGTTGGCTATTGTGAAAGCGTTGAGGAACTGGAGACATCTATTGGCAGGATCTCCACACAAAGTACGCATATTTTCAGACCATCTTAACCTTCGATACTGGCGAGATCCCCAGAAGATCAGTCGTCGAATTGCCAGAGAAGTACTGGAACTAGCGGAATACAACTTCGAAATACACCACGTCAAGGGGACGGCTAATGGAAGGGCCGATGCGTTGTCTCGAAGACCCGATTACGATCAGGGGGAGAAAGACAACAAAAACATCATCGTACTGCCGAACAAAGTATTTATACGGACAACACACGCACAACAAGACGAACAAAGAATACGTAAGTGGGTCGATCCCCACAAACTAACCAAAGAAGAAGGACTCTGGTGGTATCAAGGGCAAAGGCTCGTCGTAACAGGAGCAATGGAGGAAATCAGAGAAGTAATTTCAGCACACCATGATCCCCCCGTTCACGGCCATCCAGGGATAAACCGAACCATGCAACTAGTAGAGCGCCACTACTGGTGGCCCACAATGAAGCGGGACGTTGCCGAGTACGTTCGAGGATGTGCTGAATGTCAACGGTGCAAGGTCAACACACAAAAGACGAAGGCACCACTACAACCAATATTCCCGAAACCGGAGGCAATGCCATTCGAAGTGGTAGCACTAGACTTCATCACCAAACTCCCGGTATCACAAGGATACGATTCGATACTAACAGTCACTGACCATGACTGTTCAAAAGCGTCCATATTCATACCATGCAGAGAGGAAATCTCAGGTGAGGAAACCGCGATGCTTTACGCAAAGCATGTTGTAGCGCGGTTCGGACTACCGGCAAAAATTATCAGCGACAGAGACCCCCGGTTCACCTCAAAGTTCACAAGAGAACTATGTCGAATTCTGGGGATACAACAAAACATCTCGACGGCTTACCACCCACAAACAGACGGGCAATCAGAACGAACCAACCAATGGTTGGAACAGTACCTCAGACTATGGGCCAACGAACGGCAAAACAATTGGGCTGATTACCTAGTGCTTGCGGAATTCGCGCATAACAATTGGACTAACGAGTCCACACGCGAGACGCCGTTCAGGCTGCTAATGGGTTATCACCCTCTCGCTAATTGGACAGATAAGAAGTCGCCGATACCACGGGTCGAAAAGCGACTAGAACAATTGAAGGAGATAAGGAGTCAGGCACAAGATCACATGCGACGTGCGCAACAGTCATGGGTCAAGCATCGTGACACCCCCAAGTATCAAATAGGGGACAAGGTATGGCTTGAGGGACGACAACTTCGAACCAATCAACCAACGACGAAGCTTGCGCCCAGGAGACACGGACCATTTCAGGTCGTCCAGGTGATGTCTCCCGTCAATTATCGCCTTGAACTTCCCACGCAGTGGAGCATCCATGATGTGTTTCACACAGATCTCCTTACCCCTTACAAAGAGACATTGACCCATGGCGTAAACTATCAACGCCCACCACCAGAACTAGTAGGGGACGTGGAAGAATACGAAGTCGAAAAAGTGTTAGACTCAAGAAGATATGGACGCGGGCGCAAACTACAGTACTTAATCAAGTGGAAAGGCTACGCCGACTCGGACAATCAGTGGGTCTCATGGAGTGATGTACATGCGGACGAAGAGATAAGGAAGTTTCAACGGGCTAATCCAACCGCAGAAACTCACATAAAAACAGCATCGACAGGACCATTGACGTACCCATCCTCTCAACCCATGGCCTATATTCCCATTAACACTCTCACACACATCGATGACCTCCCCTCTGTCAACACCCTCACCACTTACGACACCAACAACAATGTCGACGACCCCTTTTGCTCAGCAGTCGAGCATGTCAGAGTCGCAGCCATCAACGAACAAGCCGCCCGTGACCTGGCCGAGGCTCGCCGGCGATTCCCCACACCCGCAGGGGGAGGAGTGGAGACAGATGAGGAGGGACTACGGGTTGTTGAAGGAAGTGATGACGTCATGGCGATTGGACCAAGTGACGAAGATGACAGCAACGGAGAGACGGGCGAGGATACAGCGGCTGATGAGGCAAGTATCGTCCAGCCCTCCACCGCCTTCACGTCCACCACCGCTGTCGATCGATATGACAGCGACGAGTCCTCTGACGGCTCATACCACGACGCCCACGTTATCTGCACCCGATGCGATAACCCCCAAAGCTACTGTCACTGCGCCCCAATGCGCATCCCCCCTCGAATCAACAACGAAGAAGAAGACAACATTACCAACGAAGCCATGGATGACGAAGAACGAGCACCTGCGGTTGCTGTCGTCTATGGACCGACTGCGGAGGAAGGGTATGCCATGCAGGGACTACCCTCTTACGCCGAGGCACGAGACTCATCCCCCATCAATACGCGCCGAGCGCATGCGCCGAGGCGCCCTGTCCGTGCCATATCGCCTACCCCCCAAGGCTTCGTCCTCAATAACGGGATGAACTGGGTACCTATGGTGCTCGAACACGAGGGCCGACGCATCCCTGCCAGATATGTGCGGGTAAGGATGCTCGATAACCCGGAGGCTTTTGGAACAATGGGGAGGGGCGCACCAATATACCGCGGGGATATCCATGCCGAACCATGCCGAGATATGGGGCCCGCAGCTGAGTACACCCACGAAGAACTGCTGTATCTTCACGCTGACTTTCGGGGACGGCGCCAGGTTGACGAGGCCCTTGCTAGGCTGGGGGATATCTCCCTTATAGCTGAAGTGAGGCGCTACCGTGCGTCCCAGGAAGTCATTAAGGAGCTAGAGATCGCGATCAAGAAGCTCGAAGATGACATCTTCGTGCACATTGACCGCTCGCGACACTCCGCGAAGCGACTAGGAAGGGCGCACGCCCTCGTAAGGATACGGGACGAGCATGAGACAGATGTTGGACTCACCACGGTACCGAATTGGGTAGTAGAGCGAGGGCGCTCACCCTTGTGAAGGGGGTGATGTAATGTCCCAGGTCATAGTAAGTATCTGACCTAAGCCGATAACTCAAGGGACATGGCATAACGGACTATTACTGTACGCTTACTGATACGCTGACTGAGTAGTGGCTGATTACTGTACGATGACTGATGGGTTAGTAGTACGATTACTGATCAGACGTGGACGATTATGAAGCATGACGAGGTGGTAGTAGTAGTGGCGGTCTCGCTGACGAAGGCGGACTGCAGTATGGTACTATATAAGGTAGCTATCGACTGTTGTGGTCGATAGCTCAGATTTCTTGTACACTTCTCATATCGAATCCAGAACGGCTCCCTCTTCTCTTTGTCCTTTCGGGCCGCGTTATCATAAAGCAAGACTCCGCCTTCGCGCGTTGAGACGACACTCTGCCATAGTGCTAGAGTTAACGAGTTGCTAAGTCACCGCGTTCACATCACGTTGCCTAAGTCAGGCTCACGTGCAACCCGCACGTAACACGTGGGACGACGTCCATGTGGAGGCAGAGATAAGGAAGTTTAAATGGTCGAACCCGAGGGCTGAAACTCACATAAAAGCAGCCTTGACAGAACCGTCTAAACTCCCATCTTCTTATCCCTCCTATAACATGTCTCATGTCCCACTCACCATTATCAACCTTGACGAGATCCCCCACATCGACACCCTCTCCACCTATGACACCAACAACAATGTCGATGACCCATTCTGCTCTGCACTCGAACATGTCAGAGCAACAGCAATTAACGATCAAGCCGCCCGAGACCTGGCCAAGGCTCGCCAGTGATTCCCCACACCCGTGAGCGGCCGAGTGGAAGAAGATGAGGGAGGAGCACAACCTATTGAAGAAGGTGATGTCCGCATGGAGGCAGGATCAGATAGTGAAGAGGACGGCAGCGGAGAGACGGATGAGGATACGGCTGCTGAGGCAAGTATCCTCCAGCCCTCCACCACCTACACCTCGAGCACCGCTGTCGACCACATTGACAGCGAAGATGAAGACGACGACAGCGACGAATCCTACCACGTCGCTCAGGTTGTCTGCACCCAGTGCGACAACCCCCCCAACTACTGCCACTGTGCTCCCCTCCCTATACCTTTCCAAGCACGTGTCCTTACCGGAGAAGCCCACAATGACGTGCTCCGACCACCTCCAGTTGCTGTTGTCTACGGACCAACGGCCGAGCTCGGGTACGAAGCACGTGGCTACACCTCCTACACAGAAGCACGGGACCCGTCGCCCATCAATACGTGCCAAGCGCATGCGACGAGGCGCCCTATCCTTTTCATATCGCCTACTCCCGGCGGATTCATCCTCAACAATGGGATGAATTGGGTCCCGATGGTCATCGAACACGAAGGATGTCGCATGCCCACGAAGTACGTGCGGGTTAGGATGCTTGACAACCTGGAGGTTTTTGGGATGATGGGGAGGACCTTGCCTATTTACCGAGCTGACATCCACGCAGAGCCCTGTCGAGATATGGGCCCCACAGCTGAGTATTCCTGAGACGAGCTACAATATTTCCGCGCTGACTTCTGTGGAAAGCGGCAGGTAGATGAAGCCCTCGCTAGGCTGGGGGACATATCCCTTCAGGCCGAAGTAAGGCGCTACCGCTCATCCATGGAGGTCGTGTGGAACTCGAGGCGGCAATCAAGAAGCTCGAGGATGACATCTTCATCCACATCAACCGGGCGCGACACTCGGCGGCCAGATTAGGGCACGCGCATGCCCTCAGGAGGGTACGTGATGAACATGAGACAGACGTGGGACTTACTACGGTTACTAATTGGTAGTTGAGCGTGGGCGCTCACCCTTGTAAAGGGGGTGATGTTACGATTTACCGTACGGGTTCAGCATAAGCGGGATGACGAGTCACTCCCGAGTCTTATTAACGGACTAATGATCCTTACTCATGTATGACTGTATTGTTAAGACGTAGCCTGACTTAGGCTCTACACGCGATGGCAACGAGATGTGACTCAGCAGGATACGTCAACACACGAAGGTGTGATTAAGACCTAAGGACACCTGAAAGTGCCTTCCTAAGGGGATGCGAATGCACGCGGACTTCCTAGAGGATAGAAGCCGACTAGATTCCGAAAAGACACAAGAGAGTCAAGCTGTCGACTACATCAGTCGACAGCTGCCTTATATCGTATCTGGACTGTACGCCTTCATCAGCGATACAGCCACTACTACTACTGCTTGGTAACGTCCACTATTACTAACGCCTCAACTACTACCTATCAGTCATCTTTCGTATTGTACAGTAAGACTATCAGTAATCAACATAGTTCGTATCATGAGTCATCCATCGGCCGTCAGTCATCGAAGTAGTAAGCGTCCCCTTGATCACGTCCCCTCGCTTATGAGTTAGGTCAGATACTCGCTATGACCTGGGACATGACATCACCCCCTTTACAAGGGTGAGCGCCCACGCTCCACAACCCAACTCGTTACCGTGGTAAGACCTACGTCCGTCTCATGCTCGTCCCGAACCCTCCTGAGGGCATGAGCTCGTCCTAGTCGCCTTGACGAATGCATGGCCCTGTCGATGTGGACGAAGATGTCGTCCTCCAGCTTCTTGATTGCTTGCTCGAGCTCGGCTACGACTTCCATGGACGCACAGTAGCGTCTTACCTCGGCTTGGAGGGAGATGTCCCCCAACCGGGCAAGGGCTTCGTCTACCTGTCGCCTTCCACGGAAGTCAGCGCGAAAGTAGCCGAGTTCTTCACAAGTGTACTCAGCTGGGGGGCCCATGTCTCGGCAGGGTTTGGCATGGATGTCCGCGCGGTAAACGGGGGAATATCTTCCCATCGTTCCGAATACCTCCGGGTTGTCTAGCATGCGGACTCGTATGTATTTGGCAGGGACTCGTCGCCCTTCGTCTTCGATGACCATGGGTACCCAATTCATCCCGTTGTTGAGGGTGAATCCGCCTGGGGTAGGCGATAAGGCACGGAGAGGGCGCCTCGTCGCATTCGTTCGGCGCGTAGTGACGGGCGATGGGTCGCGTTCTTCCCGATAGGGGGGGAGACCGCGCGCTTCGTATCCCTGTTCCGCCGTTGGTCCGTAGATAACAGCAATTGGAGGTGGTCGGCGCGCTTCATCCTCGGCTTCTTCGGCAACGAGACTGATTTGGGGAGGTATAGGCAGGGGAGCGCAGTGGCAATAGTTGGGAGGATTGTCGCACTGGACGCACACGACCCTGGCTGCATGGTAAGATTCGTCGCTGTCGTCGTCTTCGTCTTCGCTGTCGGTGTCGTCGACAGCGGTGGTGGCGAGGGAGGCGTTGGAAGGGTTGGTGCTACCGATGACGGTGGTAGTGAGGGAGGCTGCGGACTGGTGGAAACTCGCCTCATCAACAGTTTGATCCTCATCCTCCTCTCCGCTGCAGTCTTCTTCACGACCTGGTCCATCTTCCATGCGGACATCACCTCCTTCAATAGGTCGTACTCCCTCCTCATCGTCTTCCATTCTTCCGCTTGCGGGTGTGGGGAATCGCCTGCGAGCCTCGGCCAGGTCTCGGGCGGCTTGGTCTCGTTCAGCGACGGCTCGGACGTGCTCGAAGGCAGAGCAGAACTGGTCGTCGACGTTGTTGTTTCCATCATAGGTGTCGAGGGTGTCGACGTGGGGGATGGCGATCTCGTCAATATTGATAATGGTGAGAGGGACATGAGCCATCGAGTTGTGGGGTAGAGTAAAGTTGTTGGGTAGAGAGGGTGATAATGTTACCGACTCTGACGAGGCTGCTTTTATGTGAGTCTCAGCCTTTGGGTTTAATCGTGCGAACTTCCTTATCTCTTCTTCCGCATGGACATCGTTCCACGGGACCCACTGGTTTTCAGAGTCTGCATACCCCTTCCACTTGATGAGGTATTGAAGCTTGCGCCCTCTTCCTGACCTTCTCGAGTCTAACACCTTTTCGACTTCGTATTCTTCCACACCTTCGACCAATTCAGGCGGTGGGCGTAGGTAGTTTGCGCCGTGCATGCGTGTTTCTTTGTAAGGTGTTAACAAATCTGTATGAAACACGTCATGTATCTTCCACTGCGGGGGTAATTTGAGCCGATAATTCACAGGGGACATCACCTGAACTATCTCAAATGGACCCTGTCTCCTGGGCGCCAACTTGGGAGTTGGCTGATTGGTTCGTAGGTTACGCCCATCTAACCATACTTGGTCTCCTAGGGCGTATCTGGGCGTATCTTTATGTTTGATCCATGACTTCTGGGCTTTTATCATATTCTCCTGCGCGCTCCGTCGGGCTTCCATCAGTTGTTCTAGCCTAGTAGATACACTGGGCAGGGTGATTGTCCCTGACGCCCATTTATCTCTAGGGTGATACCCCATTAGCGTAAAAAACGGGGTTTGTTTTGTTGTACTGCTTATCGCATTATTGTGAGCGAATTCCGCTAGAGGTAGCTGGGCGGCCCAGTTGTCTTGTTTTTGGTTCGCCCAGAGTCTGAGGTACTGCTCCAACCACTGATTTGAGCGTTCTGACTGTCCGTCCGTCCTTGGGTGATACGCTGTGGAGATGTTTTGTTGGATTTGAAGAGTTCTGCAAAGTTCTCTCATGAACTTTGCTGCGAATCGAGGATCTCTGTCGCTGATTATCTTGTTCGGGAGCCCGAATCGAGGGAGTACCTTCTGAGCGTATAGCATTGCAGTTTCTTCCCCCGACATTGACTCTCGGCAGGGTAGGAATATCGCTGCTTTGGAACAGTCGTGGTCTGTGATTGTCAGAATCGAGTCATATCCGTCTGACGGGGGTAACTTAGTTATGAAGTCTACCGCGATGACTTCAAATGGAGTAGCTCCTGGTCGCGGGTAAATGGGTTCGAGTGGTGCCTTGGTGGGTCGAGTATTGACCTTGTGTCGTTGGCATTCTGCACATCCTTGCACGTAGTTCATCACGTCGACCTTCATGTTTGGCCACCAATAGTGTCGAGCTAGCAGTTCCCCTGTTTTTGCTATGCCTGGGTGTCCTGCCGTTAATGCGTCGTGATATGGTTTTATGACCTCCCTTAGCTCTTCGTCTTTTGTTGTAGTGACTACGACTTTCCCATTCTTGAACCATACGCCTTCTATCTTCTTGAGTTCATGGGGGCTTACCCATGTTGCAATTCGGGCTTCTTCTTGTATGATGGGGTTCGGCGAGATTCCTGTTACTGTTCGTATGAAGATTTTGTTCGGTAGTACCGTGATACGTTCGTTGTCTTTTTCCCCCATGTCATAGTCTGGTCTTCTTGACAACGCGTCTGCTCTACCGTTAGCTCTTCCTTTGAGATGATGTATCTCAATGTCGTATTCTTCCAGTTCCAGGACTTCTCACGCTACTCGTCGACTGATTTTCTGTGGGTCTCGCCAGTATTGCAGGTTCATATGGTCGGAGAATACTCTGACCTTGTGAGGTGATCCCACCAATAGATATCTCCAATTCCGTAACGCTTTTACGATGGCCAGCAGTTCCAGATTGTATATGTCATAATTTCGTTCGGCTTCATTGAGAGTGGCTGAGTAGAATGCTATTGGGTGCTTCTTGCCATCGGGTCCCTTCTGCATGAGTACTGCCCCAACGGCGAAACCTGACGCGTCTACTTCGAGATCGTATTGTACCTCTGGATCTGGGTGAGCGAGAATCGGATTAGTCGTGATGCGAGTTTTGAGCGTTTCGAATGCGGTTTGATGGGCTGGTCCCCAATGCCATTCGACGTCCTTTCTTGTTAATTCGTTCATCGGTTTGGCGATAGTGGCGAAACCTCAAATAAAGGGACGGTAAAAGTTACAAAACCCCAAGAAGCTGCGTACGTCCTTGACTTTCGTTGGTGTTGGCCACGTGCGGACGCCCGATATTTTTGCTGGGTCCATGCGCGTCATCCCCTTTTCAAGGATTACCCCCAGGTAATCAATAGACGGCACGTGGAATGCGCATTTTGATAATTTAAAATAGAGATCGTGGGCTGCCGCAACTGCGAGAACGGCTGAAACTGCGGCCGTGTGTGCTTGATTCGTTTGCTGGAAAGTGCCACAGTCGTTGGTGGCAACAGCGATGTCGTCCATGTAGATGCGTATATGTGTGCCTTTCGTTGCGAATTGGGCGATGACGGGTTGGTAGATTTCGTTCATGAATGCCTGAAAGGTCGCTGGTGAGTTACAAAGACCGAAATACATGACTGTTGGTTCAAAAAGTCCTCGTCTTGTTTTGAACGCAGCCTTGTGTTCGTCCCCTTCCTTGATCCTGATGTTGTTATACCCTTGTCGAACGTCAAACTTTGAAAACATAACCGCTCCACCCAGGTCTCGCATGAGATCTGTTATTAATGGTAGCGGATATTGATTTCGTACCGTCCATTTGTTTATGGCACGATAGTCTTGGACTGGTCGGAGTTTCCCATCTTTTTTCTTAATAAAGAAGAAAGACGATGCGTAGGGTGATTGCGAGGGTCTAATATACCCTTTTTTGAGGTGTTCATCGATAAAGGCGTCCAAGGCTTCATCTTCTGTTCGGGTCATTGGATAAAGTCAACATGCGATAGATGTCAGTGCATCTGGTTGAAGTGTGATAGCGTGATCACACTGTCGTCTTTCGGGTAATCGCGTCGATGCTTCTTCGTCGAAGACCCTTTTGAACACTTCGTATTGCGGCGGTAGTGTAGCGCTTTTTTCTTCTTTGGGCTTGGCCGCGATGGCATGTTCAACTGCGGGGATCATTACTCTTCTACCCCGCGTCTCTTCATCTTCTAGTTGTGTAACGATGTGGTTCTTGGTTAGAAGGTGGGCTAGTACATCCCTTCTGCCCGTTACGTTAACCGTTTGGATAGTGACTGGAAGGTGCGCTTGATTGATTGTTCCCTTCTTCCAGTCGAATTGCGGTTCGTAGGCCGCTAGCCAAGGATATCCGAACAATATGTCTTCTTTTCCAATGTTGGTGACTAGGAACCTCATTTCCTTGTCGTTTCCATTGACATTGACTCGAAGAATGACGTATTGAGTTATATGTCCGGCTTTGTTCGTTGTGTCGTCGATGTTGTAGATTCGTTTGGGCGTATCTAGCAACCGTGTTTTTATCCCCATTCGTTGGAGGAAACTTTCGCTCACAAAGTTATCAGTGGCTCCTGAGTCCACTAGTGCTCTAATATCGGCCGTGTTGTAACGCGTGTGTAGTTGAACTGGAATTCGCATGGAGCGGTAGTGCAAAATATACACTGAATTACAACGAAGTGCCCTCACCCAGGCCGTCGGGTTCAGGCGTCTGAAAAACCCGTCCCCATCAACTTTTGCAGGACGAGGTCTTTTACGTCGTCTCCTTCGCTGGCTACTCCTCTCAGCCAGTCCTCTGCCTTGTCTTCGTCGGTTCTCGGTGTTTCTCCTGTACTCCGTATTTGTTGCCTTCTGTTTCGACGCGGTTGGCGACAGTCTCGGCTGATGTGTCCCATTTTGTCGCAGTTGTAGCAGCGGACTTGGCTAAAGTCTGCTTTATTGTTTCGTTGCCTTTGTAGATACCCTCCTCGTGGAGGGAAAGGAGGTCGTGGGGCATTGACGATGTCTTCTGCACCCGCGAGTCTTCCTCTGACTCGATCCGCCGATGTATCCATAGCATCGGGGTGTGGTAATGGGGCGAGCAATTTGGCCAATGCTCCCGATTAGTTTCTGTTAGCGGGCCCTTTAAACAAGTCTAGGTTCCCGTGTACCATCTGCATGTGGATCCACTTTTGTTGTCTTTTGAGAGCTGATGCTCTCCAGTCTTCGTAAGTTCTGGGGTCGTCGTGTTGGTACATTGCTTCATAGAGCGTCCTCGGTAACCCTTTTATGAAATATTTCAGGGTTTGCTCTGCGTTGATGTCGTAACCCGCGTAGCGAACGAGTTGTTCGAATAGAGCGATATAATCGTCTATTTTTCCTTCCTTCATCTTGATTCCTGCGTCTAGCTGAGCCTGGGCTCTTTCCTTGCTGAGTACATCAGCGAATTGTCGTCGAAAGGCTTGTAGAACATTGTTCCATAGCCTGTTGTCGAACTGGCTAACACCTCGTGATACTTCTCGTATCAACCATTGATTGGCTGACATGACCCAGGCGTTAACCAGGTCCCCTTGAACGTAAGTGAGGAACAACATAGCTTTTTGATATTTGTTCCTCATAGCCGTGTTGCTCGCGTTGACTCCTGCATAGATCTCCCATTGGAGTATGAAACCCTCGACTTTTGATCTTTCTCCGCTGAACAGATTTGGGGGGTTCCCTATGAACTTGTCCATGGCATTGCCGACTCCATGAGGCACTCCAGGCGGTCCTCCTCCCCCCATGGGTGGTGGTCCTCCAGGCGGTCCTCCCCCTGGTGGGCCTCCTCCTGGTGGGCCTCCTCCTTGATTTTGTTGTCTGTAGGCCCTTCCTATTTGCTCGAATGGTCTAGGAGGTGGTTCGTTGTAATCAAAGTCGAACCCTCCTGGTTGATCTGGCTCGTCTGGCCCCATGGCTCATCGAGCAGCTTGTATGTCTTCTGGGTCCATGTTTACAACATTGTCATAACCATAACGTGTCCGGACACTCGTTTTCTTTCTTACTCATTCCTTTTGACATACGTTTATCTGTTCCATCTCATCCCTTGTTCTCTAATCAGTCATCCCTTTGTTATGACTCACTACCACTGACTCACACTACTATACAATGACTCATTCCGTATGCCCTGAAGGCTGTACTATTACAATGACTCATACACGACTCATCTCTACTTATTATCGGGTATATAAGACGTAGCTTGTATCCGCTTGTACCCCAGCTTTGTCTTCGTCTTTATCTTGCGAATCACACTGTCTCCTCTGATCTTCCATTGTTTGGCTGCGAAGCCTCCTCGAACCACCGAGTCACTGTATCACTGAACCACCTTGAACCCACAGGAACCTTTGATCGTTATTACGAGTGTCTACTCGTAATACGGAAACCCCCTTGAACTCTTGGCTAGTCATTGCCTCATTGTCTTAGGCTCACGTCGAGCAACTTACGTCTCCGCAAGGACGTAACAAACATGGCCTGTCCTTTCGTCGATGACTAATGGCATAGGTTCTTCGACCTGTGTTTGAGTGGCCATCCTAATTGGGTCAGGGATGTGTAACGTAGCTGTTTGCGTGATAATCTCCTCTACAGCGGGTTCTTCTTCTTGGATGTAGATGGTCTCTGGTTCGTTTTCTATAGATGGAGTTTGGGCTCGTTCGCTTGTGTGGCTGGTGTCTGTCCTTGCTGGTGTCCTGTGTTGGAGTTCTGGAGATATAGGCTCCTCGTGTGTTTCTTCTTCTTCTGGAGCTCCGTCGATTCGTCCTTGTTCTTCAACGTCTCTTGCTTCTGATAACAGAATGTTGCAATTGAGATCGTCTCCGGCTGGTCTGGCTGCTTCAAAGTACTCTTGCGTTCAGTTCCACCTGAGTTCCACCCAACAACACCTTCCGTGGTGAAAGATGATAGGGTGAAATCGTTGGGCTGTTGCTGCTTCGGCGTAGTAACCGGTGTTAAAGTGGTCTAATACTCCACTCCGTCTGTCGTCCGGAATTGTTCTCCAACGGACTCGATTGATGACGTATCTTGCAGGGGCGTCTCTTTCCCTGGAATTGATGATGAAGGGTTGGAAGTCCCAACCGTCTTTGGTTGTGATTGGCGCCACGGCGTGTGAGGAGAGCTTGACTCTAATGTTAAGACGTAGCCTGACTTAGGCTCTACACGCGATGGCAACGAGATGTGACTCAGCAGGATACGTCAACACACGAAGGTGTGATTAAGACCTAAGGACACCTGAAAGTGCCTTCCTAAGGGGATGCGAATGCACGCGGACTTCCTAGAGGATAGAAGCCGACTAGATTCCGAAAAGACACAAGAGAGTCAAGCTGTCGACTACATCAGTCGACAGCTGCCTTATATCGTATCTGGACTGTACGCCTTCATCAGCGATACAGCCACTACTACTACTGCTTGGTAACGTCCACTATTACTAACGCCTCAACTACTACCTATCAGTCATCTTTCGTATTGTACAGTAAGACTATCAGTAATCAACATAGTTCGTATCATGAGTCATCCATCGGCCGTCAGTCATCGAAGTAGTAAGCGTCCCCTTGATCACGTCCCCTCGCTTATGAGTTAGGTCAGATACTCGCTATGACCCGGGACATGACATGTATGATTACTGATTGATTTGTGGACGATTACTTAGCATTAGTAGTAGTGGCTGTATCGCTGACGAAGGCGTACAATCAAGATAGGTTATAAGGCAGCTATCGACTGTTGTGGTCGATAGCTTTACTCTTTTGTATCACTCTCGAATCTAGTTGGGTCTCTTCACAAACCCGGTCCAAGGAAAGCTCCCTTAGGAAGGCACTTCCTGGTGTCCTTGTACTTAGTCACGCCTGCGCACGTTGGCTCGCATTGCTAAGTCTCACTCCTCTCTCACTGCATATAAAGGCCTAAGTCAGGCTTGGGTCGCATCCGACCATAGCAAACGTAATGGGTTTTCCGTAGGTTGTGATGATGTATCGAAGGAGGTTGACTACCGCTTCCTGGGAACAATGGGGGATGGCTTGGGCGACAGTCCAGTCTGACCCGAGGTCCATAGCGGTTAGGATATACTGATTCTCATCCTTCGTTTTTGGTAGGGGTCCGATGAAGTCCATTGCCCAGGCATCGGTGACATCTACTCAGGCAATGGGGTGAAGTGGCTGCATGGCTTCTGATTCCCGTTTCGTGAACTGGCAGGGATCGCAGGTACATATCACTTCTTGGATGATGTTGCGGACATAGGGGATACTAAAACGAGTATGTAGGGCTGTGATCATCGTGTGGCTTCCAAGGTGTCCCAAATCGCAGTGAAGGCGAGTAACAGCTTCCTTTGCTTCACCCCGCATCGTGAGTACTTCCACATCGATTTCTGCTCCCCAGCGATTCCAAATTCGATGGAATAGGGTTTCTCCCATGAGAAGGTATGTTCCGTTTCCGACAGTTCTTGGGTCCTCGTCTTGTTGAAGACGATGCTTATAGGTTTCATACGTCTTGTATGAGCCTTCAATACCTTCATCCTTCTCAACTTGGTCCATGTTGCTGGCGAACAGAGGGGTCAAGGTTTCCTTATCGGGTACGTCTTTGTGCCCTTTTTGTCAGGAGAGCATGTCGGCGACCAGCTGATGTTTTCCGGGTCTATAGATTATTTTGACATTGAAATGAGCAATGTCGTCGGCAAACTGGGTGAGGCATCGTCCCAAATGTTTCTGCGTTAGGAAGTGTTTCAATGACTCGTGGTTGGTACATACGAGTATGGCTGATCCTTCGATGTAGCCCCGCCATTTTTGTAAGGCATATACCATGGCCAACATTTCTCTTTCTTGTGCCAAGTATCTTTGTTCGGTGGATGTCATGCGACGTGATTTGAAGGCAATAGGTCATAAGTCCTTTTCCTTGAACTCAAGTCGTTTGTTTTGCTCACTTTTAGCACCCTTCCCCTTCGGCAAGCACAGAGCATCCTTGCTCTGTTGCAGTACTGTGCCAATGCAGCTTCCCGAAGTGTCTGTGTCAATAATGAACATGTGCCAAGGTGTTGGGTGTATGAGGAGGTCCACAGAGGTGAGCGCAGTCTTTAGACGTTGCATGGCCGACTCACATTCTTTGGACCAGGTAATTGCGCTTCCTTTGCGAGGATTCCCTTCAAGCTGTTTGTACAACGGACCTGCCTCCTTCGCAAAGCCGCAGATAATCCTTCAGTAGTAGCCCACAAGATTTAGGAAGCCTCATACCTTGGTGATCGTGGAGCAGGCTGGCCATTTCAGGATGGCGTCAACCTTGTCGGGATTGGGGCGTATCCCTTCACCTGACATGATATGACCCAAAATATAATATTGATGGTTGGCCCCACCTACATTTTTCTTCATTCAAGACTAGTCCTTTGCTTTGAAGAGCTTTGATGATGGTGACAACGTGAGTTTCATGTTCATCTTCTGGCTCACTTGGTTCCAATTCTTCAGTTGGCACCTCAACATGATGGAAAGGATCAATATGAGGTGGCATCGGTGTCTTGGGTCGTGCTCACCAAATAAGTTTGGCAAGACATAGTCTGATCTTCTTCTTTTCTCGGGTAACAAGGGGCCAAAGTGTGGCGCGTTTCTGTGATACTGGTTCGGTGAGTTCATATGAATCATCTTTCCAGTGCGGTGTTGCCTCAAACTTCTTGAGCCAGGCTCGGCCTAAGAGTAGGTCATATCGGAAATGGGTGGTATCGTCAAGGACATAGGCCAGACAATTTGTGAGGAACCCTCTAATTTTGAGTGTAAATTGCGCAAAGGCTAACATCATAGTTTGTCTGGCGCCGATGATTTCCCGAGTATTGATGTGAAAAATTTGGGCATTGGCTAGCCTAGCCTTGTGTGCAGTAATGTAATTTGATTTGGCTCTGGTATTGAGTATCGCTCTGACTAGTATGAAACTAGCAATTTCTGTGAAGACGTCAGTCTTGGGAGGGCCGACTTGTGTGACATAGATAGGAAGGTTTGGACTGGAGACTACCAGTGCGGTTAGTGGGCTCTCGGGGTCCTTCCATGGCTCATCCGTTGGTAGTGGCATGATGAGGTTCACTCCTGGATTCCATTGTTCTTTGGTCAGTTCAAAGTTGCAGATTCCGTCAATTTCTCCTAACTCCTCCTCCAGGTCTTCATTGTCCATTATATCTTCATCTTCTTCCAGTTCATCAATCTCGAGGTCCTCTTCTGTTACGGTCTCAAGTGTCTCCCATCCATTCTTGTTGATGCGGGCTTCATTGGTAACGAACTGAGGGAGTGGGTATCGCGGTATGGGTTGTTGTAACTCGGGGAGCGGCACCGGATGAACTAATTCTCCTAGGTATTCTTCATCTGGCTTGTCTTCTGCTTGACCCTCTTTGAAAAGATGTAGTGGAGCGGGGGGCACCATTGACCTTGCTGCACAGCGATGGACCTGTGTCTGTTGTGGGGCCTTCGTGCATTCACATGCGAAGTGCCCCATGCCGTTGCAGTTGTAACACCGCGTAATGGGTGGTCTTTTTGCTGGGTGGCCCAGAGCCATCACATCCAGGTCCATGGGTTCCATAGGGAGAGAGGCGGTAGACGTCGCAACTGACAGGATAGTTGTCGTGTGCAGATAGAAGGGTGATGGGGATGGTCTCGGTTGTTTGAACCCATGGAACGATCCCTTTTGAGGTATGTTCCTGCTGCTGGCTCACGCTGACTTCAGTAGGCTATACCATTGGCGTGATGCCATATATACTTTTATCATCTCAGGGTATTCACACTGCATGAGGATCATGCCAAGTTTGCAGGGGAGAGTATTCATGAACCGGTGAGTACGGTCTTTGATTGTCATGTTATCAATCGGTACTTGCATTTCCAGTTCTTGGAAGCGACGGAAATAGTCGTCCATGTCTCCTTCGTATCTGAGGTTGTCCATCTGTGTGCGGAGGTCATTCAAGCGTCCAGGTGGATTGAATTGTGTGATGAGTGCCATTTTCAATTCGTCCCAGCAGGGTGCCTGATTACTATTATGGACCTTGAAAGCCTGGTACCACCATCGTGTGCTCTTGAGAAATAAGGGTGTGATTATGACTGTCCACTTGTCGCACGGGAGCTGAGTCTCCTGTAGACAGTCTTCAGCAGTTCCGATCCAAGCTCAGACATTTTCATTTGTTCGTCCAGCAAATGGCAGCAAGTTGGCTCAAGGAAGCAACAAGTGTACCGATGGTGAAGACATTACAGGTGGAGCTGTCACATTCACCAGAGTCTGCTGGAGGATATTTTGTTGCTGAGTTGAGAGTGTATTCTCGAGTGAGGCGATACATTGGTATGCATTTGTCGTGTTGTTCTCCATCATACTAAGGCAATGGTGCAGTCCCTGTAGGATCAACGCTAGCTGGAGGCTTTCCAGGGTTTGGTCTGTGGTGGCCTGTTCAGGCGAGTTTTGGGGAGGGGGAGGCTCCGTCATTTGGTTCGGCAGAGCTGTATTCATCAGAGATAGGGGTACAAGGATACAGACATGGTTTACGGGGTAAGTGGTGTCTCGTGCAACTAATTTGGGTTATGCGTCGAAGGTGGTTTGGGTGCTTGTAGCTTGGATGTAACAACGGCTTACCAGTATTCACCTGAGGTCAGTAAATGCGGCGCGTTTAGAGCGACGGCTAGGTACCTAGTAATAAAAGATTGGTCGACTTGTTTTCTTAGTTTGTTAAGTGCTGTTCTGTTCTGGGGTTCTTCGGTTCTTCGTGTGAGTCTCAGGTAAGCCTCACACTTGATCAAGTGTGATTTCACTCACTTCTACATGACAAGCGAAAGTAACGGCATGAAAAGAGTGAGAGAATTCTGTCCTATTAGGGATTGTACGTAATGGGCTTATATACTAAATGGGGGTGGGCTTGGCGCTTATGCGTCCCATGACATGTCGTTGTCTAGAATCTGCCAAGGTGTCTACAGATTGGTGGAAGCAATTGTCAAGTCACGGTGAGTCACGTGTGACTAATCCTGCTTACAACAGGTACATTGAGCCACGCGGGGTTATACGTGAGGTGGCAGGACCCCGGGGACCGCACTCTACCGAATCCTCTCACCGAGCAAAACTTAACGTCGCACATGTCGCAACATTGAGCATGTCCGTCACGACGAAGAAGCCGCTAAACACAAGTGGACAGAGCATTGCGATCGTCAAGTCGGGATGGTTAAGCCGACTTGTGGTCCGCATATGAGCGCACAGTGGGACGAAAAGGAATGCAATCTGGCACATCGACCGAGAAATTGAGTAAATGAGGTCGTGCATTGGGGTAGTAATATGGAAAAACTAAATGTTAGACCTGGAGAAGACCCCCACAAATCGCAGGTTGTAGCTGATTTCTACTCTTGGTACGCGGCGATACCGTAATGGTTCGGAAGGAATCTCGAAAGAGTGAGAGGATATGGGTTGTTGGGACAAGGCGGTAGTAATAACAAGACGTGACAAATCTGGTAGAGGATCATGGGAGGCAAATTTCGAGGAATGAAGGCATCAACAGAAGCTGTTTCAAATGGGATCATCAAGAACCTGGATACTCGTAAACTCGTGCCGGAGGAAATTTGAGAGCTGACGGGTTCATAACTGCGGAGGCTGGCGCTTGACAGGTTTGATGAGGGAATAGGCTGCAGAGAATATGAACGTTACTTTTATAGCCACGACAACAGCTGACACTTGAGGATGTGAAGTTTTGCTATGGACGAATGGGATGAAAACGAGAATGAAATCAGGCGCACCTGACCCGTACGGCCTCCCGATAGCTCTGCATTTTCACGAACTCATTGATTGAGATACGATAACACGTGGACAGTCCCAATCCGCACGCAGCACAGCCGTGGTTATGCTAGTCGCCACCGTCAACTCATCGGGCGCATATCCATCGTAGTGCGCGAGGTCCAGTCACTGAGAGTCCAGAGACAAGGACAAATTGACGGCTCCGGGAGCGGGGTCTGTCAGCTGAGCGCTCACCTGTGAAGAGGAGGAAGGGGAGACAAAGGAGGACGAGGCGGTGAGAGAAGGACGCGCAGTCAAACGGGGCAAATGACCCTTGGAAGTTGGAAAGCCATGGTGCAATTAATTCTCACGAGCCCAAATTACCTTCCACGGACGGCCCTGGCCGGCCAGCACCCAGGCCTGTCGCTTCACCTCCCTTCCCTTGACCCGCAACCTTATTCTCCCCGAAAGTCGCGTACTCGTATTCCTTCCTTGGGTCCTCCCTGCTGATATCTTGCACCATCTCCAGTTCTGTCTGCCCGTACCTCTCGTACTGGGCCTGTCTTCCTATCTGGAATGAGCCTTGGAATGAGCACTCTTGCCATCCAAGTCCTTCTCATCGACAAACTACGCACTCGCTAGGGAATAGCCTGAAAATTGCTTCTTGTTCTTGTGACGTGACTATTCTTACGAAGTCCAAGCATATACTCGGGGTTCTCCCTATTGGGATGTTGCTTACGCTTGCCGGTTCTCCTACCCTCTTATCTCTGATCAGGCCTGAGAGGACTGCTGGAGTATCCGAATCTGATTTGTGCGTCTGGCTTCAGATCAAAGGGCCTGGCATATACCCCTTGGAAACGTCATCTCACATCCGTGCTCCTCACGCGGCTCGATATGGTGGGTGTCGATAGTGATGGAAAAATTCGGTTCTGAACTTCGGTCCGAACCCGAACTGGACTGAACCAGACCCCATTTTGTGGTTCAGGTTTGGGTGCAGCCCTGAACCAGACCATCGGTTCCGTTCGCGGTTTGGCCTCTTCCCGAACCCTTCAGAACCGGTTCTAACCGGGTTCGAACCGAACCTTAAGATTTTTGAAAATGAAAATATATTGAAGGAGAGATCCGAGACTTAATCTAGAACTGTATAGAATACCGTATGTGCACTAGTCGTCTGAGTTGAAAGTCCTTGAGTGCGTGGGAATTCGTGTGGCGATGTGCGACCTTGTGCCACTTCTTATCGATGTCGTCCTTTGCTATCGCCTTCTCCTCCTCCTCATGTCCTCCCCATCCCCCATCCTGTTGGTATTGCGGCAACATGTCCTCTTCTGAACTACTAAGTCCAAGAAATAGGATCATATCAAGATGTCCTCTTCGATTGCTCTGTCTGGCAGCATCGTGTTCTCCAGTTGGCACTGCAAGATGTCCTCTTCGATCGTGCCTTCATTCTCACCTTTCAGGCTTTCACAGTCTTTCCCCCTTTCAGTGAGTGTCCTGTCCACCCTGAATACACCAACTCGACTAACCTAGCCTTTTTTTCTCCTAGATCATGTGGTCCCATCGGCCTCAAATGAGCGCAACCACATGGCACATATTGGCTCACTCTGATCGTACCTTCCCACCCCATCGCGCTGACTGTGTTGCTGCTGTCAGTACCCCCTCTTGGGCTCGTTAAACCAGGGCACTCAAAGGTGAGTGGTTCCCAGTTGATTCCATCAAGGGGCCCTCTCTCACTTGTACCTTCCCAAACCCAACGTGTTTGGCATGTAGTGTGATGCCGCTGTCGGTACCCCTCTTTCGGGCTTGTTAACCCAGGGCACTCAAAGGTGAGTGGTTCCCAGTCAATTCCGTCAAGAGGCCCTCTCACTTGTACCGTCCCAAACCCAACGCGTTTGGCGTGCAGTGTGATGCCGCTGTCGGTACCCCTCTCTCGGGCTCATTAACCCAGGGCACTCAGTGGTGAGTGGTTCAGAACTGGATCCGTTGAGGAACACCACTAATATCATGCCAAAAAGTGCTTAAAACGGTATGTCTCTGTGCACTCACAATATCCCCCATCCATTGGTCACAGGACTACGCTACTACGCCGCAATGCCATGTCATCAAGCACCTCTGATCTCGGGCATGCTCTCCGACCCGATGGAACCCTGAAAGATGTGTCGGAGATGGATTGGAGCTTCGACGCTGACAAGGACCTTCCTTTCCCCTCAGAAGATCTCTCAAGCAGCGTGCCAACTTCCTCTGGTCGGCCTGAACCACTGGAAGTTGTTGAAGGCTTACGTTGGACAACTCGCATTAGCCGCCCGTCTCGCTGTGTGCTTGACGCGCTTGATTCGGAGTGCGCTTTAACCAACCCCATCCGCACGCGTACGGTCAAACGCAAGGCCCCAAGCGATGGCTTAGACACCGGTCGACATGTCGCACGCAAGTTTGCGATCAACGAGGACAGCGACACTTACGGTGATGACAGCGTTTCTCAGCCTTCTACAGAGCCTGCCGATGACGACTACGAATCCATCAAGGCCATGGTAGATGCCGATAATGCGGTACGTTCATGATCACAGTCATTTTCTATGCGGTGACTCTCATACAACCCAGGCAGCCACATTCAAACCTCCAGGAGAGCGTACAGCGGATGTACGCGTTATCTTTCGTCGTGACAAGGAGTATGTCGATCCATCCACGGGAAAGACCGTGGATGGCAATTGGTGCTTGATCTGTCGGTATGTACTTTTTGTATATCTTAATATTTCCTTTCACTAACCGCAAACGTGTACAGGGACAACCCCTCTGTCAAGAATACCTCGGCTTTCTTTGTGGGAGGAATAAGTACCCTCCAAATGCACATTGCTAGGTAAGCATTCGTACACCCATATCGTTTCATTGTTTGATATTTGCTAGATATCATGCACGGCTATACCGCAAGCGCTGCGAGGCCCTTGACATCCTGCCAAATAAGCGTGCACTTTTCTGTGTGCCAGGTGACGCAACTGGTACAGACAGGTAAGCAATTACGTTCACCAACACCTGGTACTGAACATGCTCTGTACCAGCCTAACCCAGACTTCCCTCAAAGGCGTAGTCAGCCGCCAGCCAAAGTGCCCAGCATTTACGAAGGCAGGGCTCCTTGACCATGTCATCGAGCTTGTCATTCGTGAAGATGAGGTGAGTAGTGCCTCCATATATATGTGTTATCTTCTTCTAATACTCTCACACTGCCAGGCATTCCGACTAGTTGATCAAGGCAGCTTTCACCACCTCCTCCAGTTCTGCCGGCCGTCGCTCACAGATAAGGATATTCCGCACCGCCATCTCGTTCGCGCTGAGATCCTTCAGCATGCAAATGTCGCAGAGGGTTTGGTCCGTCAGAGCATGGGCAACGTCCCATCCAAAATATCTTTCACCTTTGACACATGGACGTCAGCGCCGGGTGATCCATATTTGTCACTTACAGCACACTTTGTAGATGCGCCCGCTGACCGCCCGAATCAGTGGGAGTTGAAGTGTGAACAACTCATCTTCCAGGAAATTCAAGGGCGGCACACAGGCCAAAATATGGCCGACATCTTGAGCCGCGCATTGGATAGGTACAACCTGCGTGGCAAGGTTGTATTTTCGTCTTTTGTCTTTGTGGTTTTACTAATCTATCTCGCAGGTTGGATGGTTCACGAGCGACGGCACAGCCATTAATCGGGCCACACTTCGTGCACTCCAGAACGACAACTCAATGGAGGTTGGATGGAAGGCACAAGCGCATGATATGTTGTAAGTGTCCCGTGTTCGTATTGACAGTCTTCCAAGTCTAATGTAAGCCACTAGGTGCATGGAGCACTCCTTACACCTCGCAGCGAAACACTTCGTCCAGACGATTGTGCCACATTCCAGCAAGAATCATGCCACAGGAACTGACTCCAACGCTGTGGGATCTGACACTGATGATGAACAAGCCCCAGATGGCAGGGAAGACAACGATGACAACGATGATGCTATGTAACGTCCCGGGTCATAGTAGGTATCTGACCTAACCGATAACCGAGGGGGCGTGATCAAGGGGACAATTACTGTACGATGACTGATGGCTGACTGACCGATTACTGTACGATGACTGATGGCTGACTGACGGCCTACGATACGATGACTGTACACCCGTGGATGATTACCTAACAGACTAGTAGTAGTGGCGGTCTCACTGACGAAGGCGGATCGCACGAACAGGTTATAAGGAAGCTATTGACTGTTGTGGTCGATAGCTTGGATTTCTTGTATCATTCTCATCTTGTATTCAAGACGTGTCTTCTCTCTCATCCTTCGGGGTCGTGACTAAGAACAAGCTGTCAAGTTGGACTCCACCTTCGAAGCGTTGAGACGATACTCTGCATTCGTGCTAGAGTCAGAAACCTGCTGAGTCACCACGTTCACCTTTGCGTAGCCTAAGTCAGGCTCACGTGCAGTCCGCACGTAACATTAAATCCAAGCTCTACTAAATCGAACGCCGTGGCAACAATCAATACCAAAGACGGTTGGGACTTTGTGCCCTATCGTATCGATTCAAGAGAACGAGACGCACCTACTCGTTACCTGATAGGACGAGTGAGGTGGCGACATATACCAGATACCAGAAGATCCGACGAAAACAACACGGGATACTACGCAGAAGTGGCTACCGCACAGCAATTTCATCCAGTAGTATTCAACAAGGAGTGCTGTTGCTGGGTCGAACTTAGGTGGAGCAACACCAACAACTACTTCGAAGCAACACGACCAGCAGCTGACGATTTACATATCAACATACCGTTGATTGACGCACAATCAATTGATCAACAAGGAACCATAGACGGACAAGAAGAACAGAACCTCGAATCGGAACCACCCAGATCCGAGTTTCAACTACAAACAACTACTCCGGCTCCGTCAAGCCATACTAGCGAACGATCGCCAACCCCACGAAGTGAAGCTGCTGAACCTGAAGAAATCGCAGTACAATCACCAGAGATAGACGCATTAGCCGCGCAAACAGCTGAGTTACACATCCCTGAACCAATCAGAGGAATACCACTCAGCTATATGGCCACTCAAACAGAAGTATCGCCACCCCGACTTGTCATAAACGAACAGACAGTACATGTTCAACAAATGCAACCAGAAGACATGGAGGCCGTTAACCGGGCTATGGGACCAGATGTCCCCGACGCACCAAGCATCCCTGGCGAAACAGAAATGTTCTACGAATTTCGGCTCAACCGTAACCGGGTACCGTCACCTGAAAATAGACCATTCCCACCTTTGCGACCACGAGACAACGGACCGCCAGGAGGAGGACCGCCAGGAAGAGGACCACCAGGAGGAGGACCACCAGGAGGAGGACCACCTCTAGGGGGCCTGCAGTAGCCCACAACGCGCATCCAGGAGGAAATGACAAATTCATCGGTAATCCACCACCCACATTTACAGGAAGCAGGTCACAAGCAGAGGCGTTCATCCTACAATGGGAAGTTTACGCGGGAGTCAACGCAAACCATTCAGCCATGCTGAATAAATATCAGAAAGCTATGTTGTTTCTCACATACATTCAGGGAAACGCGGTTAACCAATGGGTCATGTCAGCAAGCCGATGGCTTGTTAACGAAGTCGCCACGGGAACCAACCAATTCGACAACAGGCTGTGGGAGAACCTACTCCACGCATTTCAAAGGCAATTCAGCGATGTCCTCAGCAAAGAAAGAGCACAAGCCCAGCTCGACGCCGGTATTCACATGAAGGATGGCAAAATTGATGATTATATCGCCCAATTCGAACAACTTGTTCGACATGCGGGATACAATATCAATGCTGAGCAGACGCTCAAGTATTTCACAAAAGGACTGCCACACGCATTATACGAGACAATGTATCAACACGACAACCCCCGCAACTATGAAGAATGGAGAGAATCTGCCTTAAAGAGGCAGCAGAAATGGATCCATATGCAGACGGTCAGAGGCAACCTCGATGCCTTTAAACCAGGAAGAGCTCCAGGAGGAGCATTAGCTAAGTTGCTCGCGCCCCTCCGAGACGATGACCGAATGGACACATCTGCAGATCGAGTCAGGGGATGATTAGCAGGAGCTGAAGATATAATCCAAAACCACAGACGCAATGACAACACCCCACGTCCACCATTTCCACCACGTGGAGGGTTCATACAAAGACAGTTCAAAAGAGACCACAGCCAAACGCAGTGCTACAACTGTCAGAAGATGGGTCACATTAGCCGTGACTGCAGACAACCAAGGAGGCGCCGAGACATACAGACACGCACAGCCAAAACCGCACCAACCAAAGAAGAAAAGGCGGCGGAATGGCTACGAGGAGTCGCAGGAGACGATGAAGAAGTGAAAGACCTGGTCCTACAGCAGTTGATGGGACAGGATTTTGGAAACGCCTGAACCCGGCGGCCTGGGTGAGGGCAATACATTGTAACTCTGTATACATTATGCGCTACCGATCTATGCGAGTACCAGTATCCATTCGTGCAAGTTACAATATGGCTGACATCAAAGCGTTGGTGGACTCAGGAGCCACCGACAACTTTATCCATCCACAATTCGTCAAAAGGATGGGGTTAGGACAACGGGCACTAGATAAGCCCAAAAACATCTATAACATCGACGATACCACTAATAAAGCGGGGCAGATTACACACTACCTTATGCTTAACGTGGAAACAGGAGGAACTCAAAGAGAAATGCGCTTCCTAATTACCGACATCGGCAAGGAAGACATACTGTTGGGATATCCATGGCTCACGACCTACGAACCGCGATTCAGTTAGCGACATGCCACCATTGACGAGAAACAGCTCCCTATAGTACTACGATCAGTCAACCCAAATGACAAAAGAGCCGTACTAGCGAGGTTGCTTAACGAAGAAAAGGAAGATGTCAAGGTATCACAAATGTTCACTACCGAAGCAAAAGAACAAATCGTGACAAAAATAGAAGAACAAGTATACGGACGACGATCAGCGGTCAAACTAGCAATAGAGGCCAAGCAATACACCAAAGACGTCCAAATACCAAAAGAATACCAACAATTCGCACAAGTATTCAGCGAAGACAAGGCGAAACGATTCCCACCAAAATGAAGTTGCGACCACGCAATCGAATTTAAAAGAGGAGCGCCAGATGTCATCAACTGCAAAGTATACCCAATGACAAGGGTAGAAGACGCAGCGCTGGATGAGTTCATCGACGAGCAGCTAGAAAAGGGATACATTCGTCCCTCAAAATCCCCGTACGCATCATCCTTCTTTTTCATTAAAAAGAAGGACGGAAAGCTACGACCCGTACAGGATTACAGAAAAATCAACGAATGGACCATACGAAACCAATATCCGCTCCCTCTTATCGACGATCTAATTAGAGATCTCGGGGGAGCACAGATATTCAGCAAACTGGACGTCCGACAGGGATACAACAATATCAGAATCAAGGAAGGAGACGAACACAAGGCGGCATTCAAAACACGCCGCGGACTATTTGAACCCACCGTCATGTACTTCGGTTTATGCAATTCACCGGCCACATTTCAAAGCTTCATGAACAACATATACCAACCAACAATCGCGAAACACGAAGCAGCCGGAACGACAATCAGGGTCTACATGGACGATATCGCCATAGCGACCAAATGACATCCACTATCGGCTAGAAAACACCAAGACGCAGTCCATGATGTGCTAGCTGTAGCACAGAAACACGATCTGTTCTTCAAACCCGAAAAATGTGTCTTTAATGCTCCCAGCATTGATTACCTGGGGGTAATCCTTGAAGAGGGGGTAACACGCATGGACCCCGTCAAAATTTCGGGCGTTCGTGACTGGCAAACACCAACATCAGTAAAGGACGTACGATCATTCCTCGGTTTCTGCAATTTTTATTGGCAGTTCATCAGGGGCTTCGCCAACATCGCAAAACCGCTGAATGAATTAACACGCAAAGACGAACCATGGCAGTGGAGCACAAGACACCAAAAAGCATTCGACACGCTTAAACAACGGGTAACCACGGAACCCATTCTCGCACATGCCGACCAGACACAACAGTTCGACCTTGAAGTAGACGCATCAGGATTCGCAGTTGGAGCAGTACTTCTCCAAAAGAAGACTGACGGAAAACGACATCCAATGGGATACTACTTGGCCACGCTCAACGCAGCCGAACGAAACTACGACATCTACAACCTCGAACTACTGGCCATTGTAAAAGCACTAAGAAATTGGAGACATCTGTTGGCAGGATCCCCACACAAAGTACGCATATTTTCGGACCATCTTAACCTTCGATACTGGCGGGATCCCCAGAAAATCAGTCGACGAATCGCAAGAGAAGTGCTTGAGCTAGCGGAATACAACTTCGAGATACACCATGTCAAAGGGACAGCCAATGGAAGGGCCGATGCTCTATCTCGAAGACCTGACTATGATCAAGGAGAGAAAGATAACGAAGGAGTCACCGTACTACCAAACAAAATGTTTGTACGAACGGCTACGACTACCACACAACAGGACGAGCAAAGGATACACAAGTGGGTCGATCCCCACAAACTAACAAAAGGAGACGGACTCTGGTGGTACCAGGGACAACGGCTCGTCGTAACAGGACCAATGGAAGAGATCAGAGAAGTAATCTCCACACATCATGACCCTCCCATTCATGGTCATCCAGGAATCAACCGAACAACGCAACTAGTGGAGCGTAACTACTGGTGGCCCACAATGAAGCAAGACATAGCGGAGTACATCCAAGGATGCGCAGAATGCCAACGATGCAAGGTCAATACACAGAGGACGAAAGCGCCGTTACAACCAATATTCCCTCGACCAGAAGCCTTACCATTTAAGGTGGTGGCGCTAGATTTCATCACCAAACTTCCGGTGTCACGAGGATACGACTCTGTGCTAACGATCACAGATCACAATTGCTCGAAGGCGTCAATATTCATACCATGCAAAGAGGAAATCTCGGGCGAGGAAACCACAATGCTCTACGCAAAACACGTCGTAGCGCGGTTCGGACTACCATCAAAAATTATCAGTGACAGAGACCCCCGATTCGCATCAAAGTTCACAAAAGAACTATGCAAGGTCCTGGGAATACAACAAAACATCTCAACAGCCTACCACCCACGAACGGATGGACAATCGGAACGAACCAACCAATGGTTGGAACAGTACCTCAGGCTTTGGGCTAATGAGTGACAAAACAACTGGGCAGACTATCTAGCGCTCGCGGAGTTCGCACACAACAATTGGACCAATGAGTCCACACGCGAAACACCGTTCAGGTTATTAATGGGCTACCACCCTCTTACTAACTGGACAGATAAGAAATCACCAATACCAAGAGTCGAGAAACGACTAGAACAATTAAAGGAGATAAGAGAACAGGCACAAAATCACATGCGACGCGCGCAGCAGTCATGGATCAAGCATCGTGATACCCCCAAATACCAGATAGGAGACAGGGTCTGGCTCGAAGGACGCCACCTACACACTAACCAGCCAACCACAAAGCTTGCGCCCAAGAGACACGGGCCATTCCAGGTCGTACAGGTGATGTCTCCCGTAAACTATCGACTCGAGCTTCCCACGCAGTGGAGCATCCATGATGTTTTCCATACAGATCTCCTGACCCCTTACAAAGAAACGATGACTCACGGCGTAAACTACCAACGCCCACCACCAGAACTGGTAGGAGACGTGGAAGAATACAAGGTCGAAAAAGTACTAGACTCAAGGAGGCATGGGTGCGGGCGCAAACTGCAATACCTGATCAAGTGGAAAGGCTACGCCGACTCGGATAACCAGTGGGTCCCGTGGGACGACGTACACGCGGACGAAGAGATAAGGAAGTACAAACAAGCCAATCCAACCGCTGAAACTCACATAAAAGCAGCAGTAACGGAACTTCCATCCTTCAAACCCACTCATAACATGGCAAATGTCCCACTCACCATCATCGCACTTGACTTCCCTCCTGTCGACACCCTCACCACCTACGACTCCAACAACAATGTGGACGACCCATTCTGCTCTGCCATCGAGCATGTCAGGACAGTCACCAAGCACGACCGAGAAGAACAAGAACAGCGAGATCGAGATGTGGCCGAGGCTTGCCGGCGATTCCCCACACCCGCAAGCGGAAGAGTGGAGACAGATGAGGAGGGACTACGGGTTGTTGAAGGAGGTGATGACCTCATGGCGGTTGGACCAAGTAACGAAGATGACACCACAGGAGAGACGGATGAGGATACAGAGATTGATGAGGCAAGTATCCTCCAGCCCTCCACCGCCTTCACGTCCACCACTGCTGTCGATCGATACGACAGTGACGAATCCTCCGACGGCTCGTACCACGACGCCAACATCATCTGCACCTGGTGCGACAACCCCCAAGACTATTATCACTGCGCTCCCATGCGCATTCCCCCCTGAGTCGACGATGGAGAAGAAGAAGACGACATTACCGAAGAAGCCGTGGATGACAAGGGACAAGCACCGCCTACTGCTGTCGTCTACGGACCGACTGCGGAGGAAGGGTACGCCATGCGAGGGCTACCAT
Organism: Lactarius quietus; assembly: GCA_015025155.1. Classification (NCBI taxonomy): domain Eukaryota; kingdom Fungi; phylum Basidiomycota; class Agaricomycetes; order Russulales; family Russulaceae; genus Lactarius; species Lactarius quietus. Next base: position 44,302 of record WITN01000510.1, read on the forward strand.
CCTACGCAGAAGCACGCGATTCCTCACCTGTCAATACGCGCCGAGGCACCCTATCCGTACCCTATCGCCTACCCCCAGCGGATTCGTCCTCAACAACGGGATGAATTGGGTCCCTATGGTAATCAAACACGAGGGGCGTCGCATCCCCGCCCGATATGTGCGGGTACGGATGTGCGATAACCCGGAGGTCTTCGGGACCATGGGGCGTTACACGCCGATATACCGAGGGGACATACATGCCAAACCGTGCCGAGACATGGGACCCGCAGCTGAGTACACCTGCGAGGAGTTACAGTATCTACAAGCTGACTTCCGGGGACGGCGCCAGGTCGATGAAGCCCTCGCTCGGTTAGGGGATATTTCCCTCGCCGCCAAAGTGAGGCGCTACCGCGCGTCCCAGGAGGTCATCAAGGAGCTAGAAGCGGCGATCAAAAGACTCGAGGACGACATCTTCGTCCACATCGACCGCGTGCGTCACTCGGCAAAGCGGCTGGGCAGGGCTCACGCCCTTTTGAGGATACGAGATGAACACGAGACGGATGTGGGCCTAACCACGGTGCCCAACTGGGTAGTAGAGCGAGGGCGCTCACCCTTGTGAAGGGGGTGATGTAACGTCCCGGGTCATAGTAGGTATCTGACCTAACCGATAACCGAGGGGGCGTGATCAAGGGGACAATTACTGTACGATGACTGATGGCTGACTGACGGCCTACGATACGATGACTGTACACCCGTGGACGATTACCTAACAGACTAGTAGTAGTGGCGGTCTCGCTGACGAAGGTGGATCGCGCGAACAGGTTATAAGGAAGCTATTGACTGTTGTGGTCGATAGCTTGGATTTCTTGTATCATTCTCATCTTGTATTCAAGACATGTCTTCTCTCTCATCCTTCGGGGTCGTGACTAAGAACAAGCTGTCAAGTTGGACTCCACCTTCGAAGCGTTGAGACGATACTCTGCATTCATGCTAGAGTCAGAAACCTGCTGAGTCACCGTGTTCACCTTTGCGTAGCCTAAGTCAGGCTCACGTGCAGTCCGCACGTAACATGCTATCATTGCTGGTGATTCGCTTGGCAAAGCGATTGCCCTAGTCAAGCAAGTAAGTAATATTTTTGACGGCCTTAAACCATTTTGTGTACTAACTGTGTGCTATAGATCCGAAAATCCCTGCAAGCCCGCATGTTCTTTCGCACGATATGCACTCAAGTCGGGATCTCCCCACTTGAGCTGCTGTTGTGGATCTGTACACGCTGGGGGTCTCTCTTCGCGTTTGTCGAGCGTTTCATTGAACTCAAAGCGGTGCATCGTCAGTTCTTTAGTATATGACAAGCTTATTCTCTCACTTTTGGATAGGCTGTCAATCAATTTATCCTCCTTGCCGACGCAAGTGAACAGGTGCCAAGTCTCACGAGGAAGTGCTGCTATGCAGACTTCCACTTATCTCAGAGAGATTGGGAGCGCCTTGGCGTTATCATGGACGTGCTAAGGGTACGGCCTCTGTTTTTATTCGCTTCTTCCTTGCTTGGCACTCACCTCAGTGAAATAGGAACCATCCAAGGCCCAGCAAACGTTCTCAAGTGAACGTTCACCTACAGTCTGGCGTATCATACCCACATTCGAATTCCTCATTGTGCGCTGGGATTCGATGGCCAAAAAACCTCAATTTCTCAGTTTAAAGGACGCGCTCGTTGAAGGTACCAAGAGCCTTCGCAAGTGGTATGACCAAGTTGACAGCACATCTCCGGGTTACTTTATCTGTCTAGGTATGTTTTGTGCTCTTATTTTCTGACTTCGGGCTAGTAGCTTAGTGAGATTAGTCCTTGACCCCAATGTCAAGGACTTCTACTTCCAGCACAGATGGGATAACAAGCACTACACTGCCAGCATGAAGCAGCTTGAGGAAGCAGTAAGTAGTTCTATTTAACAGCTTCAATAAACTGACGTCTCTGGTTAGTTTGACAGTTATTACATTGCCCCGACACAAACTGCGATGACGGCTGAGGATGCCACCCCAGGTATGACATCCGCTGACTTGTCCTCCATACGGTGTGCTGATGTTTACACAGACAATCCATCTGTGCCAACATTTCACTATGGAGGGTCGTATCTCCTCAATGCTGTTCAAGCCATTCAAAAGCAGGATGTTACTTCTGTGGGGTCGTGTGATGAGCTCCAACAATACCTTGGATCTGGAGCTGAGCCCACACAGGATATTGTGGCTTGGTGGGGGGTGAGTCTGTCTGCGTGCACCAAATACTTGTCTAATGGATCCCCAAGATTAATACCAGATATCCCACCCTGAAACGGATGGCGCGAGACTACCTTGCCATTCAGGGCTCAGCCACTCCATCCGAACGTGCCTTCAGCAGTGGAGGTATCACTGACTGTGCGCGAAGGAACCAGTTGCAGCCCAATGTCTTTGAGGGTCTCCAACTGTTGAAGAGTGCTTATCGGAATGGTAATATGTCAGCAGGTGCACAATCGGTGTTGAAACGTAATAAGTACATACGTATCTTATCTATAGCAGTTACGACATTACAGTAGTATCGTACATATGATTACCATATTAGGGTACTCCGTTATGCACAAAAGTGGGCGCAACTCCAATATGGAGGGCGCAAGTCTTATCAGTATCACACGTGGTGATATTGAAGACTTCTGAGGTGTTTCACATCAGGCGTCACTGAAAACGCGATATTGTGAACACCTTTACTCATCACTTTTACGCAAACGGACATGGGTGGACCATAGGGACCGGTTTTCCTATAAATGAGGGGAGTAGAGCCCCTCTAAGAATACAAGTCGTTCACTCTACGCACACTTGAGCACTCCTCTCTACAAACCACTCTATCAGTCTCTATACCTTCACAAGGTGAGACTCCATGACACTGTTTGCTGCGCTAGTTGCTGCGCAACAATCGGCACTCCACACAGAGGCAGTCTTTGCGATGTCTTTAGATGACACTGACAACGAGATGGACATCATATAGTTCTATCTGCAGTCACTTATATACTTACAAGATAGTTGATACTTGTAGTTAGCATAGTATTTCACCATGGAATCAATTGCTTTTCTATGTTATACCCCAAAAGCTCGCTTTTGTGGTACACCTTCCAGGAAATTCTGCGCTTTTTTTCTGATTACATAAGCACACTAACCAAAATACCATTACTTTCGGTCCAGTTCGGGGTTCGGCCCCCCCCAAACCTGAACCAAACCTCCCTGAACCTGAACCATCGGTTCAGGTTCAGGTTTGGGGAAATCCCTGAACCGAACCGAAGTTCAGGTTCGGGGTTCGGCCAAAAATGGCAAATAACCGAACCGAACCGAACTTTACCATCACTAGGTGTCGACGCGGATACCTTCTTCGCCTTTCAGACATTGAGCTATGGGTATGTTAGCATAGCGATCAATCTAACAGATTTGTGTCGCGGGAGGGGGCGCGCTATCCGCCCACTATTAGCTTCTTCATCTAGAGGTCACCTGACCACTGCATCTTGGGTCACGATTGGCGTCCACGTTCGTTCCTATTCGCGCATACATCCACTGGCACTTTTGACATCTTTTGACATCATACTTGGTTCCTCACACGGACGACTCAAACTTGACCGGAATATGGTGTGTCGTGTCGGTTTCTTGGTCACGTTGTGGGGGCAACATGCAGCGGCTCCCAGTAGCTCGCCTCAATGTGTCCTCGCCTTTGCATTTGATCTTTTCTGACACGAACTGGGCCCATCGCTCTTGGCATGGGTCTTCCCGACGCGCCATTTACTCTACCAGAAGCTGTAGCCAGGAAGCGTCGTTACATGTGTGTCAGCCTGCTTCAAGGCCTGTTTATTAAACGACAGATAACGCTTCAAAGATAAAACTAAGTCACAAGTAAATGTTCGTCTTAGTTTAAACTTGTTAGCTGATAAAAACGGATTGAGAATATAAGTAAATTCGCGGGGTCGTCATGTTCAACGTGCGTTTTGACAAAGTGATAGCCCTGAGGACTGATACCGTACTTACTTCCTAAATATCATTGATCTTTGCGACGTTGCGTCAATCGCGTTCCAAGTCGCGTTCAGGACATAATCTTTGAGAATCGGAAAGTGGAAAAGTCCTTACTATCATCCATAATGTCAGTTGTTGTTTTACATATTTTTCGGTCCACTCGGAATGCTATTTTCGAGGGTACTGCACACACTCAAGCTAGGTACCACCGTGAACGCCTTTACATCTCCCATTTGCAACGTCCCACATTCCTTTTCTCTGATCTCGACTAATAGCCCTCTCTAGTCTGGCTTTCAAGAAATTTCCATAAATACGCTGACCAAACTGGGGGAGATCCAAACCCGTTTACTGATAAGACCGTGGGTCAAGGATGAAGCATGAATTAGAGATCCAACTCACTTTGTATTCCAGGAGGCGCCGGTGCGATCCTACTCAAGTCGCGCCATGATCAATGAGTAATTGTTTGATCCTACGTTCCTCTGCGAAGCTTGCAAGTTGGAGTGGAGTCAAGCCGTAATCGCCAACCGCATTGACGTTGGCCCCTTGTTCGATTAGCAAACGTACGACCTCAAAATGCCCCTCTTTCGTTGCGTGGTGTAATGGGGTGAAGCGATGTTGACATCTTGTGTCAACATGGGCACCACTATTGAGTAACAACCGTGCGATGTCGACATGTCCGCATAGAGACGAATTGTCCAGCGGAGTATGACCCTCCATGTCATGATAATTCACGTCTGCGCCACGCTCAATGAGTAGGCGTGCGACCTCCAATCTTCCTCTCTGGGACGCCAAATGCAATGGGGTTTCGCGTTTCGTGTTCCGAGAATTGGCATCGATCCCATGATTCAATAAATTTTGAACGACGTTCAGGAGTCCACGCTTTGATGCATCATGCAGGTTCATCTCGTCTCCATCAATGGGAGTGTGTTGACTATCGCCACTGTTTCTATTTTCGAGAAACGGCTGATCGATATAATCACCTTCCTCAGATACCGCTCCTGGTGCGACCAAACCCGCTCTGTCGGCTAGAAACCTTGCAACCTTGACCTTCCCGTTGCGAGACGCCACACCAAAGGGAGATTCATTGTTACCGTCCCTCAAATTGATGTCCGCTCCATACTCCAGTAACAACTCCACAACATCTAGATGCCCCTCCCGCGCCGCTAAGTGTAATGATGTCTGCCCCCCGCTATCTCTTGAGGCTACACTTGAACCATGCTTTATAAGAAAACGTGCGACGTCGAGCTTTCCGTTACCCGATGCGCGATGTAACGGTGTGTCACGGGAGCTGGTTTCCTGATTGACGTCTGCGCCGTGCGCCACCAAAAACTCCGCGACCTCGAGATGTCCATTGTCTGATGCTTCATGAAGTGGAGACCATAAGTCAGAGCACTCGGCATTTACATCCGCTCCATGCTCGACGAGAAAACCAACGGCGTGGTGCTTCCCGTCACAAGATGCGACGTGCAAGGGAGTCTTGCCGTGCGCATTCCGCGTATTGACGTCTATGCCGCCTTTAAGCAATGTTTCCATGAGGTCCAGGACCCCATATCGCGACGCAAGGTGCAAGGGTGTCTGGCCGTCCCTATCTCCGGAGATGATATTTGCGCCAAGCCCGATTAAGAAGCGCACGACATCATGTTTTTGGGCTCGCAACGCTAAGTGTAGTGGCATATCTTGGTGCTGGTCCGTCTCATCTGGAGCCGAACCATGTTGGGTCAGCGATTGAACAACGCCGAGGTGTCCAGCGCCTGATGCCAGATGCAATGGAGTCCGAAGGTCTTCGTCCTGCACATTTGGATCAGCGCCGTTAACAAGTAAGTCCCTGACGATTTCGAGATGCCCATGCTTTGACGCCTGGTTCAATGGTGTCGACTGCTTGTCATCACGGGTCGCTACATCTGCGCTATTCTTGAGTAAAAAGTGCACGACCTCCACACGTCCTAATTCTGATGCCACCGCCAATGCAGTTTGGCCATCTTTGCGGAAATCTAAGGAAGCACCGCAATTGAGTAAGAGTTTCACGACATCCGGATGCCCGCCTGCTGATGCAAGATGTAATGGGGGTAGGGTGTCTTCGTCCGGAGAGTTTATAGGTGCCCCATGCTCTATTAGAAGCCGGCAAATCTCCAGTTCTCCCCGAAATGCTGCCAAAGTCAACGGGGTCAGTTTTGCTTCGTTGATTGTGGGGATGTTGGCATCAGCTTGATACCCAAGTAACAACTGCACTGCATCGAGGTCACCGCCTAATGTTGCAGCGTGCAATGGACTCAACCCGTCCAAACCGGGGGCATTTATATCCGCGTCATACCGAAGTAATGCATGAGCAACGTCAAATGCTCGGTTGGAGAATGCAGCATACAAGGGGGTCACGTATCGACCAGCCCTAGCATTGACATCTCCTGGACAGGTGACTGCGAGACGTTCGACAACGCGGGGAAAGCCACAGAGTGCAGCGTAGTACAAGGGCGACGCCTCTGGTTGCTCTGGGCACGCCGTTTCCATTTCTCCTTTCCAGGGATGATCGAAGTCGTATATCCAGACCCATACTTCAAAGTACGGCCTGTTTCGGTCAAAGAGGCGTTCCATCAGATGCTGGATATCTGACGCTGTGGTCCCAAATTTGGCATGATCGACCCAGTGCCGAGCCCCGTAAATTGCAAGGGGGTGATGTTTTTCCACGTCCGTCCTGTCGACGTGCTCGTCCAGACTGAGTAAGACTCCGAGGGAAGCTCGTGCAAGAGTGGCGTGAGCAGAATGTGGGAGGACATGATAGTGAGAGAGACGATCTCCCGCATCGGCAAGGCGTTCAGATACCAGGTACTCCCTGACCGAGAAATGTGCAAATTGAACAACCGGTGAGCCATTGTTATTGACGACAGTGATTAGACTCGAACAGGCTGAGAGTAAAGCTTGCTGAGAATCCGCGGATTGCCAATCTACGCGATCCTCTGAATCGCGCCCATTGTCAAATAGAACGGAAAGAACCCCTGCGAGCTCCGCAAGGCGAAGTGGGCGGATCGAGAAACAAAGGCACTGAAAAAGGCAGCGGGCGTATTCCTGGATGTCCTTGTCGATGCCTAACAGGATGCGCCCATATGTGTCATCCAACGTCGGAGGCAATTCTTTCAGGGCGCGGGAAATCGTCCCTGGAATGCGGTGACGCAACGCTTCCAGTTGGCAGATAACCCATCGGAACCTACGATCAAATAAGATATAGTTAAGGACCAGTAAGAATGATTACTCACATCCCGTCCGCCCTCTCAGAAAGCGTATCGATAACTAATTTTTTTTCTTCCGGCCTCCACTTCCGCATCTTGCGGGAATGGACAACAGAGGTAATATAGTCGATGATATCCTGCCTTTGGCCGTCTTGTTCATGAAGAGAAACGGTACGGGGTGATAGAGTCTCAAGTGCTTCTACGATATCGGCCTCGGGACGGCTAGTCACGCAGATGCGAAGATTCGAAAGTTGTGACGCAACAAGGTCGTCTATGAGCTCAAGGATAAGATCGCGTTGAGATTCCACTCCAGACGTATTGGGACACTCGTCGAGAGCATCTATGATGAGATAAATTGTCGGCAGCCCAGGAAGACGTAGCATGTCCTTCAGGCATCGGACAAGCGCCTTGTTTTCGGGCGACCGTGATCCGTTATCGTAGGTGGAATAAAGTCGAAGAAGGACTTCGTAGCAAGGATCCGATTTGGCGCAGAGCTGCACGAGGAGGGAAGACAGTAAACCACGAACGTCCTGCTTGGCCTTGTTTCTAAAGTCGAAGTAGTAATAAGCGGTCAGGCCCAATCCCGCGTCACGCAGGGCCATGGTCTCTTCGATGATGGTGGAGCTGGTTGACAAATGTCATTACGAATGGAGCTGGATGAGGTAGCTGGATGTGGCACATACCATAGAACGCTCTTCCCGAGCCCGCTACGTCAACCGTCTGCCATCAGTCTCCGGGAAAAAAAGGAATATTTGGAACCGCGCACGTTTGCCATGAATCCACAGAAGACAACCTTTTGCGTACCACTCCTTGAAGGTGCTGCCTCGTATGAACCACACAGCAGATCCGTCGTGATTAGCATTGCGTGCAATCACTTGATTTTCCGACGGGTCTGGCGGGGAAAGCCACCCTCTAGATTTGTCGTGCAGGCGGTCACCTGTGAGGAGATTTAAACCTTCGTATCCACCCACAGTGGATGAGATAACACACGATTCATCTTGTTTATTTCGTTCACTACATCCTGCATCGTAACTAGCGATGTCCGTAAGCGTGAGAAATTATTTATAAGCAATATTGAACGTACTGAGGGTCTTCCGGATCGCGATGACTGACGTCTCGCCGCCTACACAGACAACAGTGTGATCAGAGGCTCGGAATCAACTAAGGGCTTCACTCACCATCCATGACCACTTTCATATTGTTCATAAGACCATGGACAACCTCCAAGATATGCGCCTCCATCATGCGGGCCTCGTCCTGGGTGAGCCGGTCTAATCGACGCAGTATATTTTCGATCTCGCTATCTCCCAACAATTTCTTTGCGAATTGCTCTGCAAAGATCTCAGGAAGAGTAACCGATACACGCGGTAAGGGAGCACGTACTGAGCCGTCCTTGCTTGATTTGCTTCTTCGCCTGGGAAAGGATGGAAAGCAATTCCAGCATGATCTTCACGATTATCTCCGTCATAAGAGGGCTCAAAGAGATCTTGGAATATATTTCGAGACGTTTTAGGAAGCTTCCTATGCACTCAAAGAGTTCAAGGAGCGCATCGTAACTCGCGCTGACTCCTCCAGCCGCCTAATATGATTGGATATCAGAAGTACATTGTTAGTTGATAAAACACGCACAGCGAAGAGGACGTCAATGCCAACAAAGACGAGTTTCGCAGGTTGGAACGGAATCTGGTGGTGGAAGAGTCAAAAGAAAGAAAGAAAGGACGCAACGATCGCTCGGTGCGCACCAGACTAGCCGCCTCATCAAGAATTCCGGAGAATGCGTGAACAAATTTTACAACGGGATTGAGGCAATCGATGAACTTCCGATTTTTGTCCCGATATTCCTTGAACTCGTCCCTATTCTTTTCGAGTAGCTGAAGGATGGCCGCAGGAGTGTCACAGCGCTTGACCTCTTCGACGAACGGATTATCCTTTAGATCTATCTTCATTTGTTCGGCGTAATTATCCAAAGCATCGCGAATCAACTGCAGGTTAGGAGAGGACATTGTTGACTGGGAAAAGTGGGTGTTGGAAGTGGTCGAGCTCAGCGAGGATGACTGCTGGTCGCAATCGATTACAACGTGTATATCGTGTGTTAAACGGACAATCCCGTCTTGGAAGTCACGAGGTGGTCTCGTGATCTCACTATTTACGTTTTGGGCCACCTCGTCTTGCACCTCGTTTTACGCGTCTCTCTTGTACATTGTAGTGGTTCCTAGCTACGACCTGTCCTAGTCTCTGGCTTGTATTCCGGAATACAAATAGGTTTTAAAAAAAAAGTCCCGAGGTGGTTCACGATTGGCACTATAGTAACAGACGCTCGTCGAGCGCTTGTTTGCGATAGCGCGTAGTCTCCGAGGGTTTTACAGGGCTCTGACTCGGAATACTCCAACAAGCTGGACGGTTCTGCTCTGTCTCATTGGGGTCAATTAATTTCAGGAACTGCGAGTCTGAGTGTTGAGCTTGAAGCTTGAAAAACCGCTGGCTGGGTGAACACTGTCGACTTGTGACGCTTTTCAGGCGCCCGCAAGGTTCGAGCATCCATTTATGGAAGCTGGCCACTTTTGCAAGGACGAGGATGGTAATTGTGATCCTGAAGTCCACGCTCGCGATGATGACTACGTAATTTGCTAGCTACCAAAGTAGTCATTTCTGAGAATAAGTGCGCAATAAATGCTACAGTGCGACCTCTCAACTCCGAATCCCACCTGATCTAGTCATATCCCCCCCCCCCCCCCCCAGGGTCCCTCGGCGTGGGGTAGGAAATTATTGCCGTAGGCGGGTGTACTGAGTCCTTGCCCTAGCGAGCCCGTCATGGACGCCGTTGCCTGCGTGTGCAACCCACCGCCCCACCGCCTGGTGCGAACAGGCGGGGAAAGCCTGGCCTTACGGAGTGCTGGGGATGCTGCCAGAGAGTGAAGGAGACGCAGTTGCAGGTGATAGTTGATTATGGGGGCACCGGGGCGCCTGCGCAAGACTCCGCATAGCTCGAGATCCTGGTGTAGCTTGAGCCCTAGGGCGATCCGCCCTCCGCCCAGCTGCCTGGGCGCGGCGATGCGTGTCCATATGCTGCGCAGGCTGATCCATGCCGTTTTGGGAGGGTACGATGCTGCCGATGTCGTCTGCTCGTATCCCTGCGACGACGGATATCCCGAGAATGGCCAGACGAACAACGCCGACACAACTATGGTGCAGATATGAGAAGGGAATATTCCAAAGGAAGAACTGTGACGAACTCGAGGAAGAATTGAATAAATGCAGTCATTGCGGTGTGGTCCGCTGAATCGGAGTGAAAAGAACTGGCTTGATGTCAAAACTTGAAGAAACACGGGACTAGCTGACCTGTGATTCGCATACGTGGCCATGACGGATGAGAACGGAAGGGGTGTTACGCGCCGGCCGAGAAATTGAGCAAATGGGGTCACGCATTGGGTGATTGTGAGATGGACGGTCAACGCCAGATATGGGTCATTCTTGGGACAAGACAGTGGTGACAGCGAGATACGACAAATTCTGTAGAATAAGATGAAAGCGACATTGAGAGCACAGGTGGAGGCACACCTGACTCGCACTGCTTCCCAATAGCTCTGTAGCTTCTGGAACTGGTACCTGCACCATGTGCGGGCAAGATTATGCTGAGGTACGGTGACTGTCAACTCAGTGAGCCCCGAAAAGGGGGAAGGTCGGAAAGACAAGGAAGTGATGGTGAGAAAGGCAGCTTATACTATGGGTTGACAATGAAGCATTTTGGCATTGGAAGTAGGCTGGGGAACGAGAATGGAAAATCGCCTTTGTATCGCCGTTGAATCCCACCTGGCGGAGACGGGATCTCCCAGCTGACGCAATTAATTCTCACAATCTTGACTGCTTCATTTTTCACACGCAACGATCTTCACCGGAATTCTCACTGGGCCGTATTTCTCTCCTGTACCATCCGTCTGCTAAGTCCCTCCGCTCTGCAAAACAAACTCGGAAAATGGAAGGCTCAATCTTCTGAAGATGAGGACGATCAAAGCTTGTAAAGCTTACAGGAAAGGTATAAACGGGATAGACAAGGCACGAACGGCCCCTTCGCAATTGTTAATTATTTATAAGCGAGATTTGAACTTATGGGGACCGAGGGTCTTCCGGATAGCGACGATTAATCCCTCGCCGCCTGCACAGACAACAGTCTGATTAGAGGTTCGGAATTGACTAAGGGTTTTCACTCACCGTCCATGACCAATTCCAAACTGTTCCTAAGAGCATAGACAGCCTCCAAGATGTGCAACTGCATCATACGGGCTTCTTCTTCGGTGAGCCGGTCCAATCTACGCAGCATACTTTCGATTTCGTTATCCCTGAACAACTTCTTTGCGAATTTCTCTGTAAAAAGTTCAGGAACAGTAACCAATAGACGCGTAAGAATGCGGCGCCTACTGAGTCGACCTTGCTTGATTAGGTTCTTCGTCTGAGCAAGTATGGAAAGTAATTCGAGCATGATTTTCACGATTAGCTCCATCATCGGAGGGCTCAAGGATAAGTTTGCATAGATTTCGAGGCGTTTGAGGAAGCTCCCGATTCGCTCAAAGAGTTCAAGGAGAGCGTCATAACTTGCGCTGACTCCGTCAGCTGCCTGATGTAATTAGATATCAGAGGGGCATCGTAGGCTGTAGGCCGATACAAATGAAAGGGCGCACGGTAAAGAGGACATTAATGCCAACGAAGATGAGTTTTGCCGGTTGTAACAGAACCTAGTGGAGGAAGAGTTGATAAAAAAAAGGAAAGAAAAGAAAAAGACGCAACAATCGCTCAGCGCGCACCGGACTAGTCGCCTCATCAAGAATTCCCGAGAAGCGGTGAACAAATTTCACAACCGGGTCGAGGCAATCTATGAAATTCCGATTCCTGTCCCGATATTCCTTGAACTCATCCCTGTTTTTTTCAAGTAGCTGAAGGATGGCACCGGGAGAGTCACAGGCCTTGACCTCTTCGGCGAAAGGATTATCCTTTATGTCTATCTTCATTTGTTCGGCGTAGGCATCCAATGCATCGCGAATCAACTTAAGGTTAGAGGGGGACATCGTTGACAATGAAAAGAGGTTTTGGAAGTACAGTAGTCGAGTTCAGTGAGGTTGACTGCTAGGCGCAATCGAACCGCGTGTATATACTATATAGTGGCGTGTTTGTCCGGCGCCTTCGGGCAATACACACGATAAATTATAGACGCTGGTCGCAGGCTTCATTTTGATACCAACTTGAAGAACGTCACCCCGACGAGCTCAACCGTTCAGCACCTTGCGGGTCTCATCAGTGCTAGTACCTGAGGAACTGAGAGCACAAGGGGCCGCGGGCCGAGTGAATACTATCTCAGACTCAGACTTGGACCTTGAACGCGACAGTCTTCCGAGGACACCCACGCATTTCGCGTACAATGCGGAGGGCACACAGAATGATTCTCCTTCGGTCTGCTGTCCATAAAATACATGGCTTCACCAGGCAATGACAGGAGGGAAAAATAGTGTTTTTGGGGAGAGTAAACGACAAGAACGGCGCACTCTCTTAGTACAGACATCATACGTAGCTCATAAACGACTCCCACCCGCTAGTCGTCTCTCGTCGTAGGCGGAGCCGCAAGGCCACTTAACCACTTAACGATCAACGCGGCGTAGGCGGGAAATTGCCAAGGCAGGCGTGGGGAGTCCGGGAACCGGCGAGCCAATTGTGGCCGCCGTTGCCAGCCGAACGCCGCCGGCAGTGCCCGGCGTGTACAAGCCAGGTGAGAGTCTAGCTCGGACGTGTGCGAGGGAAGCTGCCAGTGCCACCAGATGGAGTGCGACTGGAGAGCAGCGGAGGCGCAGTGGTGGGCGAGTATGGCGAATAAGGGAGCATCGGGGAGCCTGCGGGTGAGCTGGCGTAGGTCGAGACGCCACATTAGATCGAGCCATAGGGCGAACCCCTTCTGCCCACTGGACGAGGCGATAAGCTTGAGAATGCGCGCAGGGAGCTGCCTGCCCATTTTCTGCGTAGGCCACGACGTGCGGAATCGGGCGGTGGGATACTACCTGTGTCGTCTGGTCCTGCGACGACGGGTATATGCGGTCTGTTGCGCGGACCCAGGATGCGCAGACGAATATGCCACCGATAATGCTGACACGGCTATGGAACAGATGTGAGATAGGCGAAAAGACGCGAACAAAGCGGGGTGACGCACCGGATGAAGAATTGAGCGAACGTGGTTGGTGCGCTGGATGGGGGTCAGATGGACAGGCTCGATGTCGACTTTGAAGAAATTCCCTGGACACCAGAGTGTGGTTTGAGCTGCCGTTTGTATATGCTCGTTTGCATGCATCGGTTTTGTGCGTACGGCGATATAGGTTATTGGGACGACACGCAGTGATTTTGATAAGCGACAAATTTTGTATGCACAGCAGCGGGGAAGCAAGCTGTTTCAAATAAGCGTCCTACGCACTATCGTGAGTGACCTCAAATAATTGTCGAGAGATTAGGTGGTCTCTGCGAAATGTTTGTCGAAAGAGAATTCGGTAAGAAGGTATGACATGTTCATAACTGTGAAGCCTATGAAAATATGTTCAACGATATGGAGAAGGAAGCTTACAGTTCTAGTCAGCATGAATATTACTACCATAGCCATGGCCGGGAGAAATGTTGTGCAGCTTTGCTGATCAAGGCCGCACTGATTAGGGTCGCTCGTTCCGACCCCGTGGAGACGTACCAGTAATCTCTTGACGGCAAGCGAGTCAAAGTAGGGCATGCGCTGCCGTCTTTAAGGTGATTGCGGGTGGGCTTGTAAAAATCTTGCGAGCGATGGAAGAGGTCCAGGAAACCACGCGACTTGCAGGATTCGGCATTCGCTTGTTGTGCGCTCAGAGCCTCGGCGCGTTCTCTAGTTAGAATGCATCAGACTGGTCCAACCGATGATCAAGTCCCTTCGGCGATTCACTTGAGCGTAGTAGTTTGTCCGATATCAAACAGGGTCTGTACAACGGTCAATCAGCAGGGAGAGTCGATGATAGAAATACTACGCACGCCGTCCTGGCGGATTCCCCTGCTTAGATATAATATGTTACCGACAACGTCCGGTGGGTCGACGCTTAAGACTAAAGAGACAGTGAGCATGTTACGGTCGAGCAGGATGGTATGACACGCACATTCGCAGGGATTATTGACGACCAAATCGACATTGACGTCGAGATAACTCACGGGAGCGTGACCCACACTGAATTCACAATCCACTGGCAACCGAAGTCTTGAATTTCATTCGCGATGAGAAGAAGAGCAATAGAGGGAATAAAGAGGGTGAGGAAACCACGCTCACTTTAGCGGCACGGGTGATATATCGATGGCAGTTCGAGAAAGGTATCAAAACTCTTGAGTGGGGTAGGTGAAACGGCATCGATCTTGTCGAGGAGGAGGTCCCCTCAGCCGCTCAGCGCTCAGTACTCAGTACTCAGTCGTAGTATGAGTCACGGTACGAGTCCATCACGATGTCTTGACATCCGACTTCGGAATCGGAATGGAATGGTTGACATAGCAGGACCCCGGAATCACAGGCACATAGAAGGCCTCCTGCCACTCACTTTGGGCAACCGCCAACTTGCTTCTCCCCAATATCCGCGTACATGTGCCCCTTTCCTTGCCATTACCCCGCTAATAACTGACAATAACTATCTATTCCTGTCCCTCGTGCATGTCCCATTGTCGACCATCCTTGAAATCCTTCTCATAAATAATCGACCAGCCGCTTGCTGGCCCGGGCGATAACTCAGAATTGCTTACCGTCCAGTGATGTCCCAGTGACTGTACATCCTTACTAACGGGATGAATAGCAAATACACACTCTGGAGACTCCACGGGTACGTTGTACGGTCTCGCTGTTTCTCGTGCCGTATTAGTTCTGATTGTGTGTTAAATGGCTGCCGTTGGAGTGATGTTGCGCTTCTTCTTCGAGAATACTGTGCTGTGCCTGTGTCGTTCAGAATTGACCACTTGTATGCTGGCAGAATTAGCACGGCAGATGTGGGAGGCTTTTCCGTGTGCTCTTGTGCTCGGGTGATTTGTTTGGTTTATACATAGTGGTCACGTCTAAGCGATAAACGTTGCGTTTCGTAGTATACCCTGCGGAAGTATTTTACACCTTTCCTCTTCATGAATTTTGGCATTGATCTCGTTATCTTCAAGGTTTTCACAACCTTTTTGTGATTTAGTTTTCAATTATTACAGATATTGCGCCAAGGACAGCAAGCAGGACGGTATATGTTTTGCTTTCTGGTCTTTCATTCGCTCTGTACGGGGTGATAGCACCCATACTCACCACGCATACCCCCGCGGTCCACGATATACATCATTGGCGACGCGCCTACTCCCTACTTTCTATACGTGACTGTGAACTGTATCCGTCCTTGGTCATCCGTCAGATTCTGTTGGCGGTGATACCAAAAACCTTTCGCTGTACTCTCCAAAATAATGTCACATTCGGAACGTTGACTAGTAACGCGACGTCGTAAATGTCGATGACAACTAAAAGTAAGTAACCTATCGGTGCTCATGGGTCAGGGATAAGCGCGGAATTGGGTGTGCAACTAATTTCGTAGTCCAGAAAGTACGATACCGCTCAATTCGCTCCATGCTCTATCAGTAGTTTAATGACCTTGACCTTAGGACGGTCGTCCATCCGCGCATGCTGGATTGGTCTAAAACCGTGTTGGTCAACCGCGTTGATGTTCGCACCTCGTTCAATTAGCAGCTGCACGACCTCGAAGTGCCCCACCAGTGATGCGAGGTGTAATGGAGTGCGGCGATCCTGCCTTGTCGTGTCGACATGGACACCACAATCGAGTAACAACCGAACAATGTCGACATGTCCGGGTTCAGACGACGAATGTAGCGGGGTTTCACCGTTCTTGCCATGACAATTCGCGTCTGCCCCACGGTTAATCAGTAGGCGTGCAGCCTCCAATCTCCCACTTTTGGATGCCACGTGCAATGGGGTTTCGTAGTCCTTGTTTCGAGTATTGACATCAATCCCACGATCCAATAAATTTTGAATGACTCGCAAGCGTCCGCGGGCTGATGCAACGTGCAGTGTCATCTCGTCTTCGCTAACGTCGTCATTTTCACCGTCACTATCTTCCAGCAACGGTTGAGCGATATCTGGACCGTCATTATAGGATACGACTTCTGGTTGGGCCAACCCCATCCTCTCGGCCAGAAACGTTGCAACCTTGGCCCTCCCGTTGCGAGACGCCAAATCAAAGGAAGATTCGTCCTCGCCATCCCGTAAGTTGATATCTGCACCCAACTCCAGTAACAGTTCCACAACATCAAGGTGCCCTCCTTCTGCCGCTGCATGTAAGGATGTCCGCCCCTTATTATCTCTTGAGCCCACATCTGAGCCACACTTGAGGAGGAAACGTACAACATCAAGCTGTCCGTTACTTGATGCGCAACGTAATGGTATTTCGTGGGAGGTGGTCTGCTTATGAATGTCTGCGCCGTGCTCAACTAGCAATTTCGCAACTTCTAGATGTCCATTGGCCGATGCCCCATGAAGTGGAGACGAAAGATCATCGTCCTCGACGTTTACATCCGCTCCACGGCCAATGAAAAAATCAACAATGTTGAGCATCCCGGCGCCTGATGCGAGGTGCAAGGGAGTCTGGCCGTCCCTATCTTTGGACATAAGATTGGTCGCACGCTCAATTAAGAAGAGCGCTACTGCGAATTGTCTGTTGCGCAGTGCTACGTGTAGTGGTGTTTCTTGGTGCCCATTAGTTTTTTCCAGGGCTGAACCGTGCTGAATCAGCAATTCAACAATGTCCAGGTGTCCTGCCACCGCTGCCAGATGTAACGGAGTTTGACGATCTTCGTCCTGTACATTCGGATCTGCACCGTTATCGAGTAAGCACTTGACGATTTCGGGATACCCATTCTTTGATGCGTGGTTCAATGGTGTTGACTGATCGTCATCGCAGGATGCTACATCCGCACCCCTCTTGACCAAAATGCGCACAATTTCCACACATCCCATTCGTGATGCCATCGCCAATGCAGTCTGGCCTTCACAGCGGAGATCTATGGATGCACCACTGTCAAGCAAAAATGTCACGACATCCGAATGCCCGCCCATTGATGCGACGTGTAATGACGTAAGAAAGCCTTCCCGGGGAACGATATCTGCCCCGCTTGCTACTAGCAGCCGGCAGATATCCAGTTCACCACGCAATGCAGCTAAAAGCAATGGGGTAAGGCTTTCTTCGTCGGTTGAGCCAATGTTGACGTCCGCTTGATGGTCAAGCAACCATTGCACTGTATTGCAATTGCCGGATAGACATGCCATGTGTAACGAACTTCGGCCTTCATCATCCTGAGCATTCACATCCACACCACACTCGAATAATGCCTGAGCGACGTCGAGATCTCGTTTGGCGAGTGCAGCATTCAGTGGGGTGATATTTTCACCACCAGTAGCATTGACATCCTCAGGGTGGGCCATGGCAAGGCTTTTCACAACACTGGGAAAACCACAGAGCGAAGCGTAGTATAATGGAGATGCCTCTGGTTCCTCTGGGCGTTCCCTTGCCATTTGACTTCTCAAGGATTCTCAAAGTCGTAGATCCAGACCCACGCCGCAAAGTATGGCCGGTTCCGGTCAAAGAGTCGTTCCATGAGATCCTGGATATCTAACGACACGGTCCCAAATTTGGCGTGATCGACCCAGTGCTGAGCCCCGTAGATAGCAAGCGGGTGATCTTTCTCCACTGCCTGCTTGTCGACGTGATCGTCCAAACAGAGTAAGGCGCTGAGGGAAGCTTGTGCAAGAATGGCGTGGGCAGGATGTGGGAGGATGTGATAGCGAGTGTATTGCCCTCCTGTATTGGCAAGGCGATCGGACATGAGGTACTCCCTGACCGAGAAATGCGCAAATTGAACAACTGGCGAACCAGTGGTGTAGACGACAGTGACTAGGCTTGAACAGGCCGACAACAGAGCTTGTTGTGAATCGTGAGAACGCCAATCTACGTGATCATCTGATTCACGTCGAGAGTCGAATAGAATAGAAAGGACCTCTCCGAGCTCTGCGAGGCGAAGTGGGCGGATCGAGAGACAAATGCACTGAAAAAGGCAGCGGGCGTATTCTTGTGTTTCTTTGTGTATGCCTGACAAGATCCGCGCATATGTTTCATCCAATGTCTGAGGCAGTTCCTTCAACGCCCGCGCAATCGTGCCAGGAATGCGGTGACGCAACGCTTCCAGTTGGCAGAAAACCATCGGAACCTATCATAAATGAGAAAAGGAAAGTCCAGTAACAATGATTACTTACATCCCGTCAGCCTTCTCGGAGATGATATCGACGACCATTTCTTATCCTCCGCTCTCCATTTTCGCATCTTTCGGTCCGAATGGACAACAAAGGTGACATAGTCAATGATATCCTGCCGTTGGCCGCCTTGTTCGTGAAGAGAAACAGTATGAGATGCCAGCGGCTCAAAAGCTTCTACGATATCGGCCTCGGGACGGCTGGTTACGCAGATGCGAAAATTTGGAAGTTGTGACTCGACAAGGTCCTCTACGAGTTCTAGGACCCGATCGCGTGGAGATACTACGCCAGAAGTGCTGGGACACTCGTCGAGAGCATCTATGATGAGATAGATCGTGGGCTGGTCAGGGAGCCCCAACATCTCTTCAGGCAATTGACAAGCGCTTTGTCATCGGGTAACCGCGATCCATTTTCGTACGTGTTATAAAGGCGAGAATGATTTCGTAGCATGAATCTGACTTGGCGCAGAGCTGCACGAGAAGAAAGTCAGTAAACCACGGATGTCCTGCTTTGCCGTGTTCCTGAAGTCGAAGTAGTAAAATGCGGTCAGCCCAGTCAGCGTCACGGAAGGCTATAGTTTCCTCGATAATGGTGGAACTAGATGACACATTTCGATACAAATCGAAGGTAAATGGACGCGGCACCCGCCATAGAATGCTCTTCCCCGATCCCGCTACAGCCGGAGGTGCTGTCAGTTGCCGGAAGCGAAAAGAGGACTTTCGAATAGCGTACGTTGCCATGAATCCACAGCAGGCATCCGCTCGCATTCCATTCTTTGAAGGTACCGCCTCGGATAAACCACACCGCAGATCCATCGTGGTAATCTCTGCGCGCAATCACTTGATTTTCGGACGGGTTGGCGGGAAAGCCAACTTCTAGAGCTCTCGTGCAAACGGTCACCTATAAAGCGATTTCACTCTTCATATCCACGGTCACCGGATGTAATAACTCACGGTCCATCTTGTTTATTTTGTTCACCACGTCCTGCATCGCAACTAGCGTTTCCCATGAGCATGGGAATGATATATAAGCAATATCTGAACATACCGAGAGTCGTCCGGA